>JASANC010002325.1:0-29618 GCA_030248135.1 Theristus sp. LFF4_11 | reverse complement strand
AACAAACGCGGCGCAAAAATATAACTCTTATGTACTTGTATCCGTGTGTACCACATCAGAGACTTGAAAAGCGTTGTCGAGCCAAGTCTTTCACTGCTTACACAAGGTCATATTCCTCCTTTTATATGCGTCTCCCGCATTTTTAGATAATAGTGATAACGCTGCTTCACAAGATAAAGCCTACCAATCAAATCAACTAAAACTGCACAAACTCGAACCAGCGAATGAAACAGCTACAAAAGTTTTTTTGTTGACTTGCCTGTCTTACCTTCAAACTCAGCGTCACAGCTCTCTCGGACAGCCCCCATGAACCGGAAATGTTTTCTGAGCAACTGGTTTCGATAGTCATGGAAGTATTTGTAGCTCTGCAGCCAACCAATCAGCACCAAGTTCATGTTCACGTCCGACCAATTCAACACTGAAACTTTGTTGGAATTAGTCTCTTTTGTTGAATTTTTCATCCTGATGCCGCAGATTGCATTTTCGATGAAAAACAGATAACACTTTAAAAATTACTTAACTGTTGCGTTTAAAAAAATTTCACCGATATACCATGTTATCTCATCATCTTGCGCTGTGTATGTCAAGAAAACGAAGGCACAATCAAGTTTACCCATAACAAACCAAAAAAAATGCGAAAAAATGTTCGAAAAGCAACCCGCCGAAACTTAACCAGGCATTGCGAACGTGCAGCAGCTGTCTTCTCGCCATGCGTATGACGGCAATTGTCGCGGCAAGACCGGAATGGACACATTCAGGTAATCCAGCGGTGGAAATCGGTGAGGTTTCGCCGCAATATATGGGCACTTTTTCAGTTTTTCGGCCAAACCGAGCAAGGTGGCGTAGATGAACAGTTGATTGCCAATTCGCATGTTCGGATTGTAGGAGAACGTCACTTTGCTGGTGGCATTGAACGCTGATTGGTCGGCACAGTGGCGCTCAATGAAAGAGCGGGATTTCTGAAATTTTTCATTGAAATTTAAGATAAGATAACTTTTTTTGGCAGTTGATATACTTATGGGCGTAGAAAAGTTCGGAAAAAATGCCCGAAGGGCAGTAAAAAGGCGATACAGTCTTTCAGATTGTGACAGATCGAAAAGGTTGAAAACATTGTAGAGTCAAATATGGGTGGAAACGCAAAGTAAACCTTTTGTCACAGTCTGAAATAATATTTGGCCTTTTTATGTCCTTCGGGTTTTTTGAACTTGCGCAAAAAGATTGCTGAAGTTAATAAATGAGCGACTTTTGCCCTAAATTTTTACCCAAAAATTAAAAAAAGGCGGTGGCGACGCAGCCGCAAGCCAAACTGGAGGCCCCTATTACCAGATCCAGCGGATATCAGTCAAGGTTTATGGGTATACCTCGACCGCGCCAACCACACACCAGCGAAACACGGGGGACGCACAGGTTACACCTGCTCCGGCAACCCCAAAGCCGAACTCGGCCACGCCCTCCGGGTTGAGCCGGCGGCCTGGCTTCGCTGCCCCCGGAGGAGCTGTGAATCGCATGAATCAGCCACTTGCTAGATCGTTTTTGTAATAGTTGACTAGCCGTGAAACACGAGCATTATCGGTCGGTAGCCAACACCAAGTAACCGCTGCTGCGTATGTTTCATTGTGTGCAGATTTTTGCATGCCCAGCGTGTACAGTGACAAGAAGAAGCACATACATTTTTAGCAGTTCTCTGCATCACAAACCAAAAAACCATCAGTATTTTTCTCACACCCACTTTTCTGTTTATACTCATGTGTTGGTCAGTTATCGAACGCTACAGTCTATTCAACGTGTGCACCTGTAGGCAGCGTGTTTCACGCGTTAATTATCGGTCCCAACAAAATTGTAGGACAAATTTTTTGCAAGTACATATACGTATCACAATATCGACACGTTGATGATTATCGTAGTTGTTTTATTGTTTTTATCGGACTTTCAATGTCAACCAAACGAACCGTTGCTGTTGTTTGCACGGAAGCTTTCATCGTAGTGCGACCATCGGAATGCATCCATTTTGTGAGCTTCGAACGATTACGCCACGCACATTCGCCAAACAGAAGAACACCAACGACGGTGACGATGAGAATGAAGATTCGGAAGAATCTGAGGCGTGGTGAACGTCTCATCAGAGTGACAGTGGCGCCAGCTTTTGGGTGTGTCGAAACACATTCACTGCAAATCATATGTTTTGTTTTGGTTCCTCTGTGACTCTTTAGTTTATTGCTTAATTGTTAGTTTATTTAGTTGATTTAGTTTATTGACGCGGCAATTCAAAATAGTTCTAAAGTGACTCCCGCCATATCTCAAGGACTCTGAGAGATTCACCTTTAATCTTCTCTGTGCGCTCCTTGAGTTGCAAAATCAAAAGAAACGGCAATAAATACAAAATACAATGTGTTCTTGTTCAAAACGTTTTCGTGGAAAGCTAAATGCTGTATATTTTCAAAATTATATCTCTGCTTTTGTAAAGTCGTTGCATGTGCTGTCTCATAATCGATACGTTTCATTTCCAGTTGAGAAAACACCATTAGAAAACACAACAAAACCAGCGACATGTATGCTGTTGTCATTTTAATCATGTGCTCTTGCGTGTTCAGCGCAACTGGAGTTGCCACGGTCATGTCTCGTCTCGTCATTTGTCTCGTCATTTGTCACGTGAAGTTGTGTCGCTCCATTTGACTCGTCATTTTGTCTTTCGCCATTTTTCTCGTCATTTGACTCGTCATTTTGTTTTACTCCATTTGTCTCGTCATTTGACTCGTCATTTTGTTTTACTCCATTTGTCTCGTCGTTCGACTCAACGGTTGTCTCGTCGTTTTTGTGTCGACATTTGTCGCGTTATTTGTCGTGTTACAGTTGTTGACTCTTCTCGAAACAGTTTTTCAAACATAAGATTAGTTTGACAATTGCAAAAGTTCAATTCTTGTGACAAAAAACAATACTTTTGAATTTTTATCTCGTGTCTCGTCTCGTGACGCTCTGTCATGTGTTTCGTCCAGCTATATACATAGAGGTACCCTTGTACTTGCACCATTTATTTATACACAGAATCAACGAAACAACAGTCAGTCAGTCAGGCTTTGACGGCATGTTGCGAACATTGACAACTGCACAAACAAGCAAAAACTAAATTGCAAAATAAACAAAAACAACAGAAGAACCATCCGACCATTTTTGAGCACTGGTCACATGTAAAAATTTTGGAAACAGAAATGGAAACGGGAAATGGAAATGGAAAAACCAAAGTTTTGCGTGTGTTTTTGCTGTCACAGTCCGGTCCACGTGGGCGGATAATAGTCCCGGTGCAGGTACTGCACCCCTAGACCACTGTTGGGTCTCGGGAAGTCTTTCTGATAAATCACGTCTCCACCAGCCAGATACGCCGCCCACCACCCGAACGTGCCGACGGTCACGATCGAATGGTGACACCGGGACAAAAGGCACAAGTCAACGGCGGCGTCGGTGTTTTGCGGACGAATCAGAATGTCCGCTGGTAGTTCGGTTTTATGTCGATGAAAAACATTCAACACTTCGGCGTTGTTGTTGTTGTTGTTGTTGTTGTTGTTGTTGTTGTTGTTGTTGTTGTTGTTGTTGTTGTTGTTGTTGTTGTTGTTGTTGTTGTTGTTGTTGTTGTTGTTGTTGTTGTTGTTGTTGTTGTTGTTGTTGTTGTTGTTGTTGTTGTTGTTGTTGTTGTTGTTGTTGTTGTTGTTGTTGTTGTTGTTGTTGTTGTTGTTGTTGTTGTTGTTGTTGTTGTTGTTGTTGTTGTTGTTGTTGTTGTTGTTGTTGTTGTTGTTGTTGTTGTTGTTGTTGTTGTTGTTGTTGTTGTTGTTGTCCGTCTCGTCTCGGTTGATGTGCCCCAGCAGTTCCTGTTCGTTCCATTGCGCATCGTCGCCAAGCACCAGAAATCGCACGCACCCGCTTTCGCCATTCAGCCTGCAACAGAAAACTTCAATATTTTGCTTGAAGCATAACGAACGAACGAACGAACGGTGATTTTTGGCGATGTTTTGCAGAATGATAGCGTCTGTAGCGCAGGTGTAGGACTTTTGTCTACCGTTCTGTAGGTGGAAAGTTCTAACCCCGCTGCGAACAAGACACGCAATGGAGAAACAAAAGTGACCAACAACGTCTAATGGTCTACTCCCTCCAGAGCCGAGGGTAAATTGGGCTCGGGGCAGTATTGCCCGTTTCCGCCGGAGTTTGGTACCTTAGGGTTTTCGAAACCGGTTCGCGAACAAATAAATTTAAAAAATAATGATGATGAGACCTTTGCCGAAAGCGTCGCATCGCCAGTCGAACGTAGCTGCTGTTCGCGGGCACAAAGCCGAACTGGCGACGTCCGCGCTTCGTGAAATCGCCGCGTCGCACGTGCACACCCACGAAAACGCACGGAACAGCGCGCGGTTGCAGCCGGCGGATGGCTGGAATGCACGAGTGGGCGAATGAGTGACAGACTTCTGAAGGTTTTGGCTTGCCTACGGAATGGCCGATTAAACATGGCAGCTTTTTTCAGGGTGCAAGGAGGGCGCGAAATTTGACTGAAAAAAGAAAGCTGTTCAAAAACCTATTTGTGTGTCCAATTTGACGTGTTTTTTTAAACTAATTGATTCTTCGTGCTATTCTGTTCATTCTTTCTCCCTTGCTCACATGGCTGGAAATTATCTTGGCATTCTTGAAACAGACAACTCCTAGTCTGCGACTAATCCCGCCTTGAAGGAGAATACAAGGACTGCCGTATTTATTCGGCCATACCATACGCATGGTGTCTTACACTACACTTCTCGGGTATCATGCCGTGCACTGCAGAATAAAACTGACTAACTGACTGAAGATGTTTAGTGACACTGAGTACGGCATGGCCGAATGAATAAGGCAGTCCTTGTATTCTCCGTCATGGCGGGATCAGTCGCAGACTAGGAGTTGTTGTGTTTTTCAAGAATGCCAAGATAATTCCCAATCGTGCGTGCAAGGAAGAAAGAACGAACAGAATTGCACGAAGAATCAAACAGCTTAAAAAACGCGTCAAATTTGACACACAATTGGTTCTCGGAAAGCTATTTTCAAATTTCGCGCGCTTCTTGCACCCTGAAAAATGATGACTTACTTAATCGGCCATTCCGTAGGTAAAGAAGTGCTGCCAGTTTGACGGACTTTTAATTGATTTGAATTTGAACGGAAATTCGTTTTGACAACAACCAATTTTGATTTTTTTTACCACATGCAAACTTCACCGTTGAACTCAGCATCGCACGCCCGTTGCACATGCGCTTTGAAGCGAAAATGATTGTTCAAAAGCTCCGCTCGATAATCGCGGAAGTATTTGTAGCTCTGGAGGAATCCGTGAACGACCAAACTCATTCGTCTGTCATGATTGGTCCAGTGGAATGCTGAAAAAAATGAAAACATACATTTGGAGAATAGATTCTCTGGAACTCCCTGTGGTGACTGCAAATAGGAACGTTTGTTGCGCTTTGCCTCCATATTCGCAGCGGCATTGCCGCATTTGCATGGCGACAGACGCAGCGCGTTCTACAAAACTGTCGTGCGATTGTGTGCACTCGTTTCAAGGAACAACCAATGAATACACAGCTGCTGTTTGATCACCGAAAGTGCGACACAACAAAAACTGCGAACAAACCAAGTTACTCGAAGAAGAACTGAGCCTGTTTGTTCCGTAAACATGTTCAGAGCGTCTGTATGAACAGAGCAGTAACCGCACACTCTAGCCACACACACACAGACAATTTCGAAACGTTCACTGACCGGACTGATCGTACGTTGCAATGCCCGTCTGCCGCCAGTGCACCGAATCGGCCACCGTTTTCGTCAGCACCCTAAATCGCAGGTCGAACGAATCGAGCGCCGGAAAACGGGGAATTTCAGAAATGTACGGACATTTTTTCAACCGTTCACCGATTCCAAACAGCGACGCATAAATGAAAAGTTCGTTGCCGAGACGCATGTGCCTCGGAAGGTAAACGAACGTGAGTTTTGCGCTGTGGGACCAGTTTTACAGTTTCTTTTGTGTCGTCGCCCGCACGAAGCGGCGTTTGTAAACGAAATAATCGAGTTTGAGAAAGTTTCAGACCACTATGATGTTTTTTTGGACAGAGCAAAGCTTATACGGGTAACAAAAAGGTGTCCGGTGTCCAGTCTCTGCCGGGGCATCCCGAGCGGTGTCCGTGTGCCAGAAATAAAAGTGGCCCCAAACTCCCAGTCCAGTGTCCCCATTTTTATTTCCGGACCACAAAATTTCACCGGCCACCACAGGAACGCACCAAACGGACAGGACACCTGTTCAGACAAGTTTTTCGACCTGCTTCTCTTGTTGCGCTAGATTTGTCGAATCACAAATCCACGTGCAGCAACAACGATCAATTCAAATCAAAATGCAGCGACCAACAACAATTAATTTCTGTGAAACTGATCCCTCGCATTGAACGCCGCCTCCGTCGTGCAGTTGCTCTCAAAGAATGTCAATGTTCGTCTTGTTTCGGAGGCTTTCAGTGCTGCCATTTCGTCGTTCTGTGAGTGTACAGTTTGAAAGATCAGGTAGATGAAAGTTTTGCCGGTTACAACTGCGCAAAGTAGGGCGATAATCAAAATAAGCCAGCAACGACGACGCCAATAGTGTGCTCGAGAGAATTGTTTTGTGGGCATTTTTAGCGCATGTGGTAACAGTTCGAATTTTTGCTGCCAGTTGATTTTGGAACAGACACAGAACGTGAGTAGATTTGAAAAAAAAATCGATATTTTGTCGGCTTTTTTAGAATGTGGTGTGTGTTTTTTTTGAATATTTTTGTGGGTTCAGGACACAAATAAGTTGCCAGTGACTTGCCTTTATATCTTAGAGACCACAACAACAGCTGCAATTTACCACAGCAAGACTGTGTTGTACGAAAATACGTTCAAATGAAGCCCATGTTGTTCTAAATTTGTTTTCATGAAATACCGGTGTGCTAAAACAAGCATTTTGTTTCATACCAGCATTTTCATACTTTGTCATGCCATAGCGGGTGAAACCAGGTGAAAAAATAAAAGACATAATAAATTTTGATTATTGCATCTACATGTATTTATTGAACATACTGTCATCTGCACATAAATTCAAGGATAAACTAAGCTAAAAGTCTTATTTCGTTCTTTTTGAAGGAGTCAAGCATTTTATTCGCGAGTGTCGAGTGCATCAAAAAGTTAATGCTGCCCAAAAACCAAAAAGCTGAAAAGTTTTCATGTTTCAACAAAGTTTTGACGTCAAAAACCGCAGCAACATATTAATACATGGCGCTCTTTTTACACATCACAACGTGAATGTAATCATTTTGCACGCAAATACAGTCAAAACAACATGCTGGTGTGTGGGCGTTAGTTTTTTTCGTCGACAGAAAATCTGACTGGCCTTTCAATGAGTAGTGAAAAGTAATTTAGCGTGTTTACATCAAATCAATACGATTGAAACGTCTTTCTTACTTCAGAACACCAATAATTGCGCTATTGACCACTCTTTTCAGCGAAAATAACGAACGAAACTTGCGTTTTCTGTCTCTAAACTCTTGAACAGCGAACCGCTTTTTTGGCGTGCACTTTTCCGAATTTTCCATTTGTAATAATGAACCTTTTCATCTTATCTGCGACCCTCTTGCTCCTGCTGGTAAGCACTTTTGTTTTCCACAGCATGTCTGAGAATCGCTTTCAAAAATCTAAAACTCAAACCTGCGAAACTTGATTGGCTGCATTTCTACACTCAACCCCAGCCAATAATCTCACCATAACGAGCTTGGTCACGCACAAACAAACGCACACCGGGCAAAAACGTAGCCTGGTGGTAGCGCGTTGGACTCCAGTCTGTGCGTTCGGGGGATCGAGCCCCGCCGAAGGGTGTATAGGCACTTAACGACAGAAAAAAACTCGATGGGCGCCACTCGACGGCGTTCTCTGCACGCTTTTCTGGGTTAGCCCCGGCTATAAAAACACCGCAAAGAATTCCCAACAACAACAAACGTACCATGTGCGTCATCAAAACACTGTGTCCCATTTTCAGAGCCGCGTATCGCACGGGCAGCAAGTGTGCGACTCCGCCCGCGACTGCAAGAAGGTCGGCTTCGTGTACGCGTTCGCGGACGACGCCGACCCGGACACCATCGACCCGGCCGAGGCGGAACGCATTCAGTCGGACGTGAGACGTTGCTTCAAGCCGTGAGCTTTTGTTGTTTGTTGCTTTTTCTTTTGTTGATTGTTCAAAAAACCCTCCAGTTTTTGTCCCAATGGAAGCCCCGCATCAAACAGCAGCGTCTGTTGCATCCCATGCGCTTTGGTTCTTGCTTCATCATTTTGCTCCTCCAGTCTACAACATTTTACACAGTGTGTACATTCTCGTCTCACACAGTTGCGTGAAAGCGGCGCGGAAAATCGCGAAACTGAAAGTGGTAACGGGCGGTGATCTGTTTGACAAGAAAACCGGAAAGAGACGCAGTGGTCGAACGCTGGGCAGACTGAGGAAAGTGTCTGCGGATGAGCATCACACCGGCAGCAGTATTGGCTTTCGTGGCAGAGGCTCCGGTTGGTCGGGTGTTCTTGGTTTCTGATGGAAATGTATGCTATGGTATTGAAAAAAATTGATCGGAAATAAATGTGGGAGAAAAAATCGTGCTCACTAGCCGAAAAGCAAACCAAATCAAAACACGCGGGTTATCTAGCGCTTTTCTGGCTTGGACTGTAGTGTAGCTGTTTGATGTTCAATAAGATTTTTTGTGAATTTTAGGAATTTCTGCTCAATACGACAGAGAACTGGAGAATTGAATTGAATAAAGGGACTCAACCGCAACAATGTCGAGGATATCGACTTCAAAAAACTTGCAAAAAACTTTTTATTTCTCCTTGTCAGGCCGCCTCCGTGGCAAACGTCAAGCCCCAAACGACCAGGAGCGCTGTGTGACGCAGCGACTGGGCATGACCGCCGTCGACTTCGTGGCACGATGCATGGCCGCGAACGAGACAACCCCGCAGATTCAGGAACCGCGGGTGCCCCCGACGACGGAAACCGTAAGTTGGCGAGTCTTTGTTTTTTTTGCAAGCGGTTCTCAAATGTGACCAATTTTGAATGATGGATTTATAACTTGATGATTTTGCGAAACCCATGTGAAACTAAAGTTGTTTGGCCAGAGTATTTTGCAAAGTTCGTCAGCAAGATAAGTGCGACCGAAGCAGTTTCATTTGAAACTGAGTATAAATCAAAGCAATCCCTTTAAACTCGACCATATGCTGTCATTTTTATCGGATTATGCAAAAAAAAATTATTGAGCAAAATGAATTTTCGAAGTTTCGCATGACGCTTCAGACCACACTGAGCTTCCGTGAGCAGTTGCTGGCACGAGGACGCGGGCGTGGGCGAATCGGAGGGAGCCGAGGCAACAGAGGACGCCTGCACAAACGACAGTCAGGCGTGAACTTCCTCGAAACGGTCGACAAAAACACGCAAGAGTTCGTTGGTTTCGCATGAATTCTGATGTGGAGAGAGCTGATTGATGCACCGATGAGTATTCTATCAATTTTCAAAAGTGTATCACAACACGCGGCAAACGGCATCCATGGCTGAAAAAAGACAATTTCTGGTGTGCTCTTGCGAACCGCGCTCGAATCACCGGTAGTCACCACTCTAACACATACACAGCCGCTTAACTGCCCGAAAAGCCAACTGTTACAAAAAACAAACGAACTTGCACATTTCAAGCGAGTGTTCAGTTTGCACAGAACGCATGAATCACGATCACCAACCAATCAGCTAGTTGGATTTGCTACAGAGTTAGACTGTAGTTCGTGTGCAGACTGTAAACTACGTTAGCGCACCAGTTTTTGGTCTGTTCTGTTTTATTCGGCGCTTTTAAGCGACAGGCGAATGCACCAGGAAACAGGTTCCAATCTAGCAAGCTCGGTGCACACACGGCCAGAGACATCACACGCAGACTGTAAACTGCTTTTTTATAAGACTGTACAAAGCACATACCAGTTTCCGTCCCATCACACCAGTTCACACGCAGACTGTACATGTTCGCGTATGCGTCCGACATCGCAGCGCACGTCTGTCCCACGGAGCGCGTGTCCGTGCTGCGCTGCGTGCAACGCGCCACCGCCGGCCGCATCAATCTCGCGACGCCGCACGCTGAACGCGTCAAGCAGCGGTACTGTCGCGTGCGACCGGAGTGCGAGCGAAAGTAGGTCACAGTAAGGAGAGGCGATAGGGCGTTTGAAGTGAATCAGTAGTGGCTGAAGAAAGAAGTTTTCGATTTTTTTTGATCAAACAATGTGTGAACGCTGATTGGTTGCCTGTCAGATTCACAACCACTTTACAACAAACACGCCCAATTGACTTGTTTCTGATTTGAAATTTTTGTGCGGTTTTGTCCGCTTCAAATTACATACCATGATCATTTTTCACACGTTCATCGGTTCTTCTGTGAAATTTCAAGCTCAAAACCGAACACATGTGACGAAAACGGCCAGGATGCCCAAAAACACACAGAATACAGCACGGACAAAACAGAAATTTTCACCACTGAATTCCCAGTAAAATGTGTGATTATTTTTTCAACTCTCTCAAAACCTGCGCAGGAAAGCGAGCTGCGTCGGTGAGCGTGAATCCGGCGACCGTCGGCTGTGCGCGTGCATGCGCCAGATCCAGGCGACCGTGGGCACGTCCTGCGGGGCACTGCCCCCATCGCCGTGCGACCAGCGACAAACGCCGCTTGCTGACGCTGGCGCAGCGACCAATGAGAACGAAGACCAAGGTTCGGCTGGCAATGATGTATTGATCATCGCCCTTGTGGCCTGGTGGTAGCACGTTAAGACTCTTGTGTCTTTGCGTTCGGGGGATCGAGCCCTGTCGAGGGGTGTATACAATGTAGGCACTTAATGACAGAGAAAACTCGATGGGCGCTATACTCGACGGCATTCTGTACGCTTTCCTGGGTCAAAACTAGCTAAAAACATTGCCTAAAATCCCCAACAACATCAATAAGAATCGCTGAGACGGTGATACACGAGCGCAGGGTCTAACGGTGGATCAGTGTCAAGGAACAGTGGATTAACGAAGGCGAGCATATTGTGTCTAAACCGGCACGCAGTTGCATAAAACAAAGTTGGTGTCGCGCGAAAGAATGCATGCACCGAAAAACTGTATCGCAGAACGTTTTCAAGCCCACATTGATTTCAATTCTTCCGCACAAGACATGCTGATTGTCACCATTGCATTTCAGGTAGCCTTCACGCTCGAGTCTAATCGCATCCACTCATTCCACAAAGACCTCAGTATTTTCAACTTTATTCGTTTTTCCATTCAGCGTGCAGCATGCCGGTGCCGACGTCACGACAGGTGGTTGACGCCGTGAAGGCGAAACACGGGGGCGGTGCTCAGGTGACGCCCGGACACAGTGGGCGTCCGGCAACGACAACGGACAGACCACGGCAGACGCACGCGACTACGAGACGCAGGCCTCCAGGACGCTCCGATGCAATGAGTCGACAAGAGAGAATTGACGCATTGCGAAATCGCCATCGGGGAGGGCGACGTTGAGGAAAGAGAACGGAGAGCGATATGTGATTTCGCAATGTGGATTCGCAAAAAAAATCCTCCGTGGTTTTCTGTTTGAAATTACATGCGAATAATCAATCGATAAGGCTCGGAACAGTGGACTGCACTTTATATGTAATTTCTCACTCTGTGTTTTTTTCCACAGCAATCCAATAAAATGCAAAGCTAGTTCGATTGTTGACACCGTGAAGAGTTATTATGAGGATTGAAGCGACAAAACCGCAGCGGAAACGCACACAATATGCTGTGTTTAGCACTCACCCATAAACAAAAAACAAATACACTGAAATGTCTCAAATCAATCAAAGAAACACACACACACAACCATCAAACTCAATATATACAACTTGAAGTAATTGACAGAAAAGTTATACAGTTTGAGTAAAATACAATGCTAGGTAAACATCGAAATAATAAACGAATTCAAATAAAATGCCGTTAGTAAAGTTAGTTTACCCATTTTTATTGTTATTCCTCTACTATTGTACCGTTTTGCGTTAAAACCATTGTTGTTTGAGAATGGCGATGAAAGAAAGAACAGTTTCAAACAACACGTCAGTTTATATTTTGAAAACCAACGTTTTCTAACCGTACAATCACACGGAATACAAAGAATCGAAGCACTGTTGTTGTTTAGCCTTTTACAATTAAGCTTCGAACGAATTGTTGTGTTGAACAAAACAAAATCACCCGTCTCATTCTATTGTGAACAAGTGAGTGAACGCTTTCTAAGGTTGCTTTTCATAGCCTCATTGACGAAAACTCAAAATAGCTGCAAACACTTTTGTAAAGAAAAAAGTATGCAACATTGAACTTGCATATTTCAGCGTTATGACAGCTTCCATATCGTGAACGGCATGGAAAGAAGTGAATCAACAGGCGCAGAGCTGCGCAGTCTCAGGCAACGTTTTTTGCATTTTCTGTGTTCATGCCTCAGATAAAAAACAGGAAAAGAAAACTGGACAATTTTTTTGTCGACATTTTCAGCTCAATGAAGCGCCAATTCGTTGTATTGGCGATGTTCTTCAGTTTACGAGCGACATGTAGCGCGCAGACATTGCCATGGTACTACCAAACCAGTGGCACTCTGGCACCCCCGTGGTACCTGCAGAACTCGATCATTGCTCCCGGCGGAAATTATGTTCTGGTAAGTTTCATCATCGCGTTGTTTTCATTATTCTTTCGCGAGCTCTGTATTGTGCGAAAAAGGTGACAGGTTCAAACAAGCGTACCGTACCCATGAACATTTTTTTAACAAAGCCTCCACAACGACCTCCATTCATTCCGAGCGACATCGACGGCCTGATCCGACCAATCAACACAATCATCGAGCAGCCAATCAGTGACGCAGATCAACGATCACCAGCCAATCAACAGCAGTCACCATCAACGTCACCATCAGACTACCTCCCGCAGTCCATACTCAACTCGCTGCCAGCACAGTCTCGCTCGTTGCTGCGGAGACTCGGCAAGGCCGCAGAGGGGTTATTTCAGGTTTGTGGGCAACCTTGGTCAGTGGTCAAGGCAACCGTCAAAACATTGCTTTTTGATCACGATTTATTGTCATCAGTTGTGCTAAAATTGTTTTTTTAACGAAGTTACGATGAAGTGGTACTATCTTTTATTTTGGTCCCGAGACTCAATGCGCGCATAGATAAACAGTTTCATGCATGATGCGGAAATTCAAAAAAGGCAAAGTAATCCGAATCATCTAACTTGATCCGATTTTGAATTACCACATAAAGATTGAAACTGGTTTCTTTTCTACGTCTACAAACGCATTGAGTCGCAGAACCTAAAAAAATTAATAATATTCCAGTTTACATCTTCAGACGCTCACGGCCACCGTGAACACGAACGAGCTGAACAAAAGCAGTCGCCGAGTCCTTGGTCAGTTCTCGACGTTTCGAACGCAACGGCCGTATCCGTCGTATTTCTTGTCGACCCGCTCCTCGATACGACCGATGAGACCGTCGAGCATGATGACAACGGGAACGGGGACGACGAGCGAGCCACCAACGAGTGTTACGGTGCCTGTTGACGTTGAACGGTTGGCCTATTTCACAATCTGTGGCTGAACTGTAAATCATGGACAACCAGCTGATTGGCTGCGTTTCAATTGGGCTCCATGATTACTTCCAACCAACTTGATGATACAGCCAATGATCATGGCACAATACCAGACTACACAAACGGCTTAATTTGCTTGATCAACCGATTACCGCATTGGAAACGTCAAAATAGAAATTCAAAGTTAAAACGATGATTGGACGCATCAGGCATCACTGAGTAAACAGTAGACAACGTTAAAAGAAACATTGCAGGGATAACATTAAGTTTCGCCAGTTAACGTTTCGTTTCGACAGTTTTCTCAGTGTTGGTTTGACATTTCGAATAAACCAGAATCTTTTTACAGCCTCACTGTTCCACCAAGCAACGTGGGAGTGCAAGGCGCCTACAATGGAACGCTGGCATTGCGAAACACATTCGCCCAGTACGGCATCACGCCAAATCTGGTGCCACAACCGCCACGCCAACTCATGACTGTCGGTTCCTTGATTGAAAAAAACGGAGTTTTTTACTGTTTCACCGTTTGCGTTTTTTGTAATCGTTGGAGCAATGATGGGAGGCGGTTCCTGATTGATGGATTGAAGAGCTGTGGTGAAAGCTCTGATTAGCATAGCAATTCGCTTGCGACAGAACAAAAGCCGATATGCCGAGGCCGACTGTTTACGATCACCGCGAATTCAAGCAAAACTCCAAAAACACTTCGGATACTCCAAACACTCAAAACACTCGAAACACACTCAGGTTTACTACTCGAACGGCGTTGAGTTATCGTTGGGCAACGAGATGCACGCGTCCGAGACAACAGTCGCACCCAGCCACATCGCGTGGCCTGCCGACACCCGCAAGCACTACACGCTCGTGATGAGTGGTCAGCGTCTGCTCCGGGTTCAAATCATTATTGCGAAATAGGCACTGCAAAATTGATGACCACCCCGCACAAACTAATCACCAGACTGTTTTTGTTGACTTAAGCGGCATTCATGAAGCAGTATTTGGTGACGCGTAACTGTGTTAAAACATAGCTACATGCACGCGGTCACTAGAAAGTGCTTCATGAATGCCCCTTCACGTTTCAAGATACTAAAGCGGAAAACACGCGGAAGTTTGAACTTTCAGCAGTCGTCTAAATACCAGTCGTCTAAAGTAACTCATTCTGAAAAAACATTTTTTTCCAAAGAACATCCACCAAGGGAAAGCGCAAAAACGGCACACACAGACACACCAACGAATCTTTCAGACATTTTCCTCGACCCCACTGGCGGCTACGTGCGTGTGATGCACTGGCTGGTGATGAATATTCCGGGCTCGGATGTGCGCCGTGGCGAGACCGTGTTCGAGTATGTGCCCTCTCGGCCGCTGAAAAACACTGGTACAGGGTGGCTGCGAAAACGAACACGGTTTTTACCACTTGGTTTCTTTAAAGGGAACTTTAGATATGGTGTATCTCTGATAAAAACGAACGAGCATTAATTTAGGCGATGTTTTTGTAGCTAGGGCTAACCCAGAGAAGCGTACAGAGAACGCCGTCGAGTAGGACGCCCATCGAGTTTTCTTTATCAGGGGACACGGATCACTTAGTGCCAACACCGATCTATGCACGCGGAATCAAAATAAAAGATTATAGTGAGCGTGTTTCCGGTCCCAGGTGGAAAAGCCGCGCTTTCAACAGTTCAAATCCAATCAGCAGATTATGTCACAAAAGAAAATGTCAAAATCAAATTCAAATCCAATCAGCAAATAATGTCAAAACACACGCTCACCACACCCAACCACCCCTCGCCCGCTTTGTCCAGGCCAGCACACGTACGTGTTCTTGGCGTTCGAACAATCGCGCTACATTGGCAACTATGAGCGCCCCATGCATCCGGCCGCAAGCAACAACGAATTCTTCAGTAGACTGAATTTCGACCTGGATGGACTGCTGAAACGCGCGGAGATGACGGAGACACCGGTGGCGGGAAACTTTTACGTCGTGCAGGTATGAGACTCGAAACACGAAACTCTTGGGTTGCTGACTACTGGTGTATCTACCGTAGATTTGGTCTTAACGCGATTTTTAATCTGTCGTGTCCGTCCTCGCCTGATTATCAGGGCCGATTGTAAAAAAAACACGAAGTCGTGTGGTGAGGTGAGGTTGGTTTTTCTTTCTCCAATTCTTGATGACCTTCCAGTATGACCAAGCTGTGGCAAAATCGCGTCGAGAACACTCGATGCGGTAGATACCGTACTTTGCGGGACTACATTTTTACGTTAGAGAACGTTCGCGAATTTAGCAAAAAATCAAGTTGGAACCTGTTCACTTTCGCATGATTCTTTTACCACACGTCCCATTAACTATGCCCCCTTTGCGCTGAAAAACCATCTCCAGTCCAGCGTCTTTACAGAAGTTCTGTTTCGTTTGTAGGCCGAATCAACACCTGGAGCTTAACGCGATGCCAAACGAAGAATTCATCAAAATCCAATCAAAACCATTCTGTGATCTGTATTTTATGAAACAACAGTTCATGCCCGTAACATCTATGCGTGACAATGAACCAGCCTCATTTCAAAACGAAAAAAAATTGACCGCGATATTTTCATCGTTTTCTTTTATTCATGACAATTTTTGAAACGGACAGATTTGAAGATGAAGGCAAACTTTCACAACGTCCCGAAACCGCAATACTTTGTATTTCAAAAATACAACGAACAACCATTTCACAAAGATGCGCACCACATATTTTGCTGCAACAAATGGCAAACGCAACACAGCACAATTCAACATCCCCTTTCAGCAGAACAAACCTTATCAAAAGCAAAATATTTTTTAAAAGCAAACGCAGAATTCCAGACACGAACAGTACAACCCAACAAATCGACAAACCTGTGCAACAAAGTCTACCTAAAAAAAAACCGCTCACACCGGGCGGGCTGGATGAATCAACCTTTTTAGCAATCATCTCATTTTGACTAAACTAACGAAAAAACGTACAGCAAACGTAATGTAGATGTTTGAATAACGGATGAATCTGAACATGAAATAAACGAGAGAAACCGCTGAAAAAGAATGGGTGTTCGACGCAAAACATCTGCACAACAGTTTTTTTCAAAATCATCTGTTCAAAAAGAACGTGGTTTGCTTTGGTTTGCCGAAACCTGTTCGTTTTCTGAACGAATTTCACGCAAAAAGTGACAAGATCAAAACCCGGAAAGCTGTCAATGTGACAATGTGTCAGCAATTCACGGAGAATGCAACCCCGATAACACTAGATAATTTTGTTGAAGACCAAAAATCACATCAACTTTTTTTGGAAGATGACAATTTTTCACCGGAATGGCCTCGCAATGGGCAAACATACACGGAAAAAACAAATGGCCCAAAAACATTTTTAACGGAAGCAAAACATGAAAGCGAAACAGAAACAACAGAACAAGGTTATCAAGAACGAACAGAAAATTCAACCCAGCAAAACGGAATACTAAAAATACTCGAATCGCGTTTTACTTCGTATTTAACACAAGATTCAACAAAAACTGGTTAAAAGCATGGTAAGCCACAATAAAAACCCTATGTTTTGCCTATTTCGCTGTCTGTTGCATAGCTCACTCTTCACGTGCTGGCTCATTGGTCGTTTCCACAATCTAAACAAGTGTTATTAGATTCAAATTTTCAACATATAAGAACTGAATACAAGCCGTTTGCAGTCACACACAGACACCAAACATTCTATAAGTCTTGATAACACAGTCTAGCGACGGCTGTATCTTGCATCACACTTCAGAGTTTTGACCAATCAGCCATCAGACAAACTCAAATGCAGCCAATCAGCAGCTTGCACTCTATCATGTGTGTATTCTTAAAATTTTCCTTCAAAATCCTGGTAACATTCGTCCAGCAGACCGGTAGCCGAGTAAAGGCCAATTCATGCACACCACATTTATCCGGCCACGTCACGTCATGTCTATTGATGGAGCAAAAAACACTAAAAACACCAATGACGTGCCGTGACCTGACGTGTCGGATATCATGCGGATGCGCGAGCGAGCGCCAGCGAGCGGATAGCGCATCACGCATAATATGAGCCGTTATCCCCTCGCGCGCGTTTTTCAAATTTGCTCGCTTCCTCCAGCGAGCATAGTATAAGCCACAAACTTGGTTCTGTGCACACGAAACGAACACCCAAAGTTGTGCTTGGAGCCGCGAAAAAAATTTTATCGGACAACTTTTCATACGCTGTAGACACGAAAAACCTATTCTGAAAACAGTGTTACTTATTTCTCTTTGTATTTTTTTTTTCAGTAGTGTAATCATATGTGTTCGCCCTTTCAATTTTTACCTGCGACACTTTCACAGTTGCACAAAAATGGTTCCTGGGGTAATTTCATCCGGAGATTTTGAAAATTGGGTTAATTTTTTGCCCCGACCCTTATTTGGGGCAAAATTTGGGCATTTTTTTAAATTTTGAAGGATTTTACGGTGTTACAAGTGTTCGCCCTTTCAATTTTTGTCTGAAGTTGTTCCATGACCGAACAAAAAAATTTCCTGGGGTAATTCCATCCGGAGATTTTGAAAATTGAGTTAATTTTTGCCTCCGACCCTTATTTGGGGCAAAATTTGGGCATTTTTAAGTTTTGAAGGATTTTACGCCGTTACAAGTGTTCGCCCTGTCAATTTTTGTCTGAAGTTGTTCCATAACCTAACAAAAAATTTTCCTAAGGTAATTCCATCCGAAGATTTTAGAAATTGGGTTAATTTTTTGCCCCGACCTTGTTTTTGAGTAAAAATTGGGCATTTTTTAAAACTCGCACGGTTTTCACCGGGTTTTAAGTGTTCGCCCTTTCAATTTTTGTCTGAAGTTGTTCCATAACCGAACAAAAAAGTTTCCTGGGGTAATTTCATGTGTAGATTTTGAAAATTTGGTTATTTTTTTGCTCCAACCTTTATTTGGGTAAAAAATTGGGCATTTTTAAAGGTTCGTAGTTTTTGACCTGGTTACATGTGTTCGCGCTTTCAATTTTTACCTGCGGCATTTTCACAGTCGAACAAAAATGTTTCCTGGGGTAATTCCATCCGGAGAATTTGGAAATTAATTTAATTTTTTGCCCCGTGTGAGCATCTCTAGATACTGAATCGTGACGATTTCGGGCGAATCGGCCGTGGAAATTGGCGAAATCGGTCCGGAAACGAAAAACAAGAAAAGGGTGTTTTCCAGGGTAATTCAATGCGCTGATCACGGATTTTGGGTTAGTTTTCTTACGTGAGCAACTCTAGATGCTGAATCGTGACGATTTCGGGCGAATCGGCCGTGGAAATTGGCGAAATCGGTCCAGAAACGAAAAACAAGAAAAGGGTTTTTTCAAGGGTAATTCAATGCGCTGATCACGGATTTTGGGTTAGTTTTTTACGTGAGAAACTCTAGATGCTGAATCGTGACGATTTCGGGCGAATCGGCCGTGGAAATTGGCGAAATCGGTCCAGAAACGAAAAACAAGAAACGGGTGTTTTCCAGGGTAATTCAATGCGCTGATCACGGATTTTGGGCTAGTTTTTTACGTGAGCAACTCTAGATGTTGAATCGTGACGATTTCGGGCGAATCGGCCGTGGAAATTGGCGAAATCGGTCCAGAAACGAAAAACAAGAAAAGGGTGTTTTCCAGTGTAATTCAATGCGCTGATCACGGATTTTGGGTTAGTTTTCTTACGTGAGCAACTCCTGATGTTGAATCGTGACGATTTCGGGCGAATCGGCCGTGGAAATTGGCGAAATCGGTCCAGAAACGAAAAACAAGAAAAAGGTGTTTTCCATGGTAATTCAATGCGTTGATCACGGATTTTTGGTTAGTTTTTTATGAGAGCAACTCTAGATACTGAATCGTGACGATTAGGGGCGAATCGGCCGTGGAAATTGGCGAAATCGGTCCAGAAACGAAAAACAAGAAAAAGGTGTTTTCCATGGTAATTCAATGCGTTGATCACGGATTTTTGGTTAGTTTTTTTATGTGAGCAACTCTAGATACTAAATCGTGACGATTTCGGGCGAATCGGCCGTGGAAATTGGCGTAAACGGTCCAGAAACGAAAAACAAGAAAAGGGTGTTTTCCAGGGTAATTCAATGCGCTGATCACGGATTTTGGGTTAGTTTTCTTACATGAGCAACTCTAGATGCTGAATCGTGACGATTTCGGGCGAATCGGCCGTGGAAATTAGCGAAATCGGTCTGAAAATTAAAAACAAGAAAACTGTGTTTCCAAGGTAATTCAATGCGCTGATCACGGATTTTTTGCTCGTTTTCTTGTGTGAGCAACTCTAGATACCGAATCGTGACGATTTCGAGCGAATCGCCCGTGGAATTTAGCAAAATTGGTCCAGAAATGAAAAACAAGAAAACGGTGTTTTCCATGGTAATTCATTGCGCCGATCACGGCTTTTGGGTCAGTTTTCTTATGGGAGCAATTCTAGGTACTGAATCGTGACGATTTTGGGCGAATCGGCCGTAGAAATAGCATAGGCGAAATCGGCCTAAAAACGAAAAATGAAAAACCTGAGTTGTCCGTGGTTTAGAAGAATGTGTGACCAACGTATTGTGATTTTGGTCCGACCTTCTGGGCTTATGTAAAAGTCAGAATATTATCTAAAAATGCGGGAGACGCATATAAAAGGAGGAATATGGCCTTGTGTAAGCAGTGAAAGACTTGGCTCGACAACGCTTTTCAAGTCTCTGATGTGGTACACACGGATACAAGTACATAAGAGTCATATTTTTGCGCCGTTTATTCTTTATTTCGGTTACACATGGCAACCCTCGTACATTGTAGACAAATAAAACTTTCACATTTGCTTTTTCTAGCATTTAGCGACCCCTAAAACCACTAAAATAACGATCAGACTTCAGATCGCTGACACTGGTTCGCGTGTATCGCAGAGGCATTGGGGAACGCAAGGTCTCCTTCTGTGGCAAAGGCAATGACTCACCGGTTTATCCTGTCAGTTTGGTAAAAAAAGGTGAAAATCAACGGAAGACAACACTTTTTGCACTGGTGCTGCTGTGTGCATACTACAGCGGTGCGTACGTTGGCAACAACGATAAAGCTACATGCAGCAATGTTTTTGCACAGAATTTACAGAATTTCGCACATGATGTTGTGATTTTAGACTAAACTAAAGAGGACAATTGAAAAATAACTTCAAAGTTTTTACGCTTTTCAGCAAGCTTTTAAACAACAAACGCGGCGCAAAAATATGACTCTCATGTACTTGTATCCGTGTGTACCACATCAGAGACTTGAAAAGCGTTGTCGAGCCAAGTCTTTCACTGCTTACACAAGGCCATATTCCTCCTTTTATATGCGTCTCCCGCATTTTTAGATATATTTTAGCCTGAAAAACCGGAAACCGAAGCCAACACAGATCACTTGGAACAAAACGCTGCTGAATGCAATCTGTTTGCTGAATACACATCACTCACACCCAACGACCCAACCAACCTTGAACGTGACCCCGAGGTCGACGAGTCGATCGAGCAGTTTCGTGTTGCCAAACGCCACTGCGGGCGTGTACACGCCGCCACTGAAATTGGGCAGAAAAGCGGCAAATTTGACGACGCAGCACGATGATTCGCTGGGCTCAATGGGCAATTGGAAGGGGCTGGCTAGGGAAGATCAAACACAAACAACAAGCCGCAGTGAGAGCGCAGCGAAACAAAGAGACAAAACACCCAAACGCGCTGGTTGGTTGCATCATGATACATTAAGCACTACTCTTAGCTCAAGAAAGGCCAATCATCAAAAGCCTAACCATCAATCAGCTGACCACGATACGAAACAGACAAACATACGACACTGAGAAACCAACGACATAAAACAATGCGACTTGTTGATTGGCTGCTTTTGCTTGCAGCACGCTACAATTCAATGGAACCATCAGCGCTTCTGCTGTTTGAAATGCTGCTAATCAGCAAGCAATTACCGTATTACCTCTATTAAACCCCCCCCCCCAAATTAAACCCCCCCCCCAAAAATAAAGCCCCACCCCCTCGACAAGTTTCCAAATAATCCCCCCCCCCAAAATAATCCCCCATGGGGGATTATTGAAACCTGTTTGAAACACATACCCAGCGAATTCAGTGGCTGGTTGCAGTGAAAATGATGAAATTGTGCGACCAAAGGCCCCAAATGGATGAGTTAATGGTAATTTCATTACAAAAGGCTGTTGTAAAAGGAAATTTCTATGTAGAGTAGAAGTTTCTGCGACTTCCTTCCTGCCATGGAAGGTATTTTTGCCATTTTGCCCACTCCTAAAAATGGTTTCCAAATAACCCCCCCCCCCCCAAAAATAAAGCCCCCCCCCCAAAAAATAAACCCCCACCCCCAGAAGTCGCTGAAGAAATAAACCCCCATGGGGGTTTATTAGAGGTAATACGGTATCAGCCAATCAGATGACTATGACGCAAAACGTACGGTCGAACTCCAAATTGTAGGCAATTAGCTGATTGGTTGGAGCTGGAGATCACGTGATGCATGCTTTCTATGCAGCAAAAACTGCGCCCTCATCACAGCAATGCCTGCACAGGAGGCACGCATCCGTGATCACAAACCAATCAGCTGATTGCCCATAATTCAGAGTTCCAGTTCGACTGTATGATTGATTGATAGTCTGAGTGTTCAAACAAACTGCGTCGCACTTGTTCGGCATCTGCTCAGCGTCCTCTGCGATGCTCATTGCGGATGCGACCAGGCACGCCGCGGTCGCGTTGTAACCGGCGTCTACAAACAGTGTTTTTGTTTATTTTTCATTTTTTGGATCCATTCACCTGTGCTGATGGCACGAGTCTTCAATTGCACACTACCATTGCACATGTGTTATCGTTTGTCATCGTATATAGCATAGATAGGTGAACAGTTTCATGCATGACGCGCGAATTCAAAATTGGTGCAGTGATCCGAGTGCTCCGATAGGACAGGGTCACTTCAGCTATTTTGAATTGGCCATGATAAAAACTGGTTGTCCATTGCACGTCCGCAAACGGTATTCAATCACAGAACCCAGAAACATTGACAATCCCCAACCGACCGGGCCCATCACAGCGCGCGGTCATCCGCTTGTCCGGGGGCGTGTCGTGCGTCGCAGTTTTCTCGTCGCTCCGCTCCGCCCACCCGCGCCCGAACGCCCAATACGTGAATGTGCTCGTGTTGGCCTGAAGCAGCTCGGTGATTGGTCGAATTGGCGGCAGGAATCGGCCAATCAGCGATTTGGTATTTTCAATCAACAGAATGTTTTTATAGCCAGTCGTAACCATGACCGGCTGCTTTTTCGGGGCAGTCTTGAGAGTTTCAGAATGCCTCCAGCCTCGGCTAGTTTCTCAGAAGATGGACAAAATCACCAAATGACAGTTTGAAAAAAAATTCACCAATCTCATGCTCATGAGTCATGCACATTTCACAATTTTACGGCCAATGTGAAGAAACGTTCTTAGCACGATCTCCACTCTGTCCATTCCGTGACAACAAAAGCGAACTAAAAGCCTGAAAACTAAACTACTACTCCTACTCCACTCCAATCAAGCCACTACCACCCAATGCACTCCTCCAACCTAACCAAATGGTAACAAAACCCAACAAACAAGTAGCGTTTCGACGCTGGCACAAGACGCCGAGCAATGGTAGTAAGACCCAAAAACTCAGTAAATGAACTTAGTTTCAAAACTTGAGACTGAAAAAATACAATGGAGGCAACAGGCAAAACCAACCTGCAGTCGCGTCGGTCCGTCGTTCGAGAACGCGCCAAAGCTGACGAGTGCCACGTGCTCCTGCGCAAACTTCAGTCCGGCACCGAACTTCACCAGCAGACTGATCAGACCGAACCAGACGGCGGTCGCGAGCGCACGCACGAGGCTGCCCAGCTTGAAGTACGCGTGCACTTGGAACTGAAATCGTGCGATCAAGGGAAACCATCGATCAGACAAGAGTGTAACGGGTGGACAACGACGCAGCCCATGTGGTGGACAATAAAAAAATTGCGACACTGCCTTTCCCCAAGGGCGTTGGGTAGGGATGGAGCCGGTTCCGGTCCGGATTCCGGTTTCCGGATTCCGGCGCCTAAAATTGGATCCGGATCCGGTCCGGATTCCGGCGCAATTTTGCCGGATCCGGCCGGATCCGGCCGGAATGGCCGAGACCCGCGAATTAACCAGTTGATTCCTCCGTTTCAGAGCTGTTCAATGGTTTGACAAATTTGTTTCGGTGCTTTGTTGGTTTTGTTGTTGTGCATTTGACATGTGATCAGTGAGCGTTTCTTTAGTTTAGTGTTCTGTTCAATGGTAAATGGTTCACTGCTTTTGTCTTGAGTGGTAAACTTATGTGCAGCATCGTCCACTTTAAAAAACGTGGCTGCCAGCTTTTGGCCAACGTTGTTGATGAACAATAGCAGGTTTTTTTTGAAATCAGCCATCTTCGTTGGTCATATTAAGTTAGCTGTCAAACAGTTGCTTTTATGTGAGCCCCAGAACACCAGCGATTTTAACGACGTGTGGTAACGTGGGTGTGCGGAGGTGCCGTGATCCCCTAAAACCCGATAACCCCCCCCCCCCCAACGACAAATCCACGAGACGACGAATCCATTTCAATGGTGTTGCCCGCCGTTTGCGCACTGAAGCAGCGCATCGAACAAGTCGATGCGAGTGGCATTGGTACGACGAAAAAAACGCTGCTGACCAGCATCGACACACGCTTCCGTGCGCTTTTCCACAACGAATCCAACATCATGGCCACGTACGTTGATCCGCGATTCAAGAATACTGCAGTCGTCTTCGAAAATGAAGGCGCGATTCGTTGTGAACTACTTCACAAAGAAAATCTTGAAACGACTGGAGACGCCCACAAACTGCGACGATACATCCGAGATCGCGAACAACGACGATGACGAAAGTGAACGCGAGCCCGAACCAAAAAAAGAAATCGACTGGCCTCTACGGAGGCATCGAGTTTCACGCTGCGCGACCGCGCAACTCGTCTAAATACCCCAAACTATCAACAATCGCGCGCAGATACCTGGCACCGCTACCAACAAGCGTGGCAAGCGAACGAATGTTCTCTGAAGCCAGGCAGGTGTTTGTGTACAGCCGATCTCGTCTGTCAACTCAGAACGCCGAAAAGGTCATGTTTCTGAATGGAGTGTTGCCAGCATTTGATTATCCCTATGCGATGTGAATTTTCTCAGTTGTTGTTGTTGTAATTTTTGGTTGGTTCACGTGCTGTGTCTTGCTGACTTTGTTTCTGTGCTGTTTTATGCTGAAAATGTGATGAAGAAGCGACGAAATGTGCGTAGATGTTTTTTAGACATAAAAAGGCCATTCCGGTCCGGATTCCGGCAATTTTTGCCGGATCCGGCCCGGCCGGAATGGGCTTTTGCCGGATCCGGCCCGGATTCCGGCAAATTTGCCGGATCCATCCCTAGCGCTGGGTAAGGATAAAAAGGGGGCAACAAACAACAACAGAGTTTAACGGGTGGACAACGACACAGCGCCTACGCAGCGTCCGCACCCGACCGAGCCTGTTCGATCGGCCAAATTGCGTCACTACCATTCCCACATTTGGGCAATGAACAACAACAACAGCAGAGTTTAACAGAGATTTCAACGATTTCAACGAACGACATAATTTTAGCGGAGAGCGCTTGAAATTTTCGACCAACGGATGGTGACCATCACAAGAACAGTTTGCGAATTCGCTACAAGCGCCGAACTTTTCTAGCGACATTTGCGTTGACACGTTGAACTGCCCGTTCTGTCTGGCACTCAGCCGAGACGAGATCGTCAAAGAATTTTCAAAGTCTATCTTTTCAAATTTTTTTCAAGTTCTGCGACTCAATGCGTGCGCAGACGTAGAAAGGAAACTAGTTTTAATCTTTATGTGACAATCCAAAACTGCCTTAGCAACCCCGGTCCTATCTAGGAGACTCGGATCACTTAACCAATTTTGAATTCGCGCGTCTTGCATGAAACAGTTTACCAATCTATGCACGCATTGAGTCTCGGGACGAAAAAAAGATCCTACAATTGTTCGAAAACGCAACAACCGACGAACCGGCCGCTGATTCAGCTGGTGGTAATTGTGGTAGATGGAGCGTGCGATCACGGACTTGTCGGAGCCGGGGAACACCACGCACCACCCGTTCACACGGTCGTCGTAGAACAGTTGGCCACTGGAAACGATACAAAAAAAATTGTGTACGTGGGAAGCTGAGCACAACGCCACAAGCTGAGCCTGATCTGGCAAGCTGTCTGCTGTCTGTGTCTGTTAATGGAATCAGTTGGCTCTTGTAGCGTCATCGTCTGAGTGCACTTTATGACGCGCACACACAGCGATAGTTTGCATCGGTTGTAACAGACGGTGACAAGGAAACGCACAGACACACATGCTTACATCACATGGTCATCTTTGTTTGTGTCTGTTTTGCACGTGACTTCACAACATTTACTGTGTTTTATGAGTGCCCTCTCTTCAGAGGTTTATGAGTTTTATGAGTGCCCGCCCAGTGACGGTGTTTGGTGTAGGGCAGTGGACTGTGCGCGCCTCCGTCGCAAGCGGAGCTCCTTGGTGTTTCGGCGGCCGGCGACTGTTGTAACGCACATCAGCCAGGTGTTGCACCCGGAGCTGCACTGCAATCCATATGGCTGCTTTCCCTGCGAGCTCCGTCACAAATGCTACGCGTTTAGCGCCGCTGTGACGTCGAGGCCAGGGAGTGTACACCTGCCGGGATACCAAGCAGCTCAGCTTCCGACGGATCCACGCACCATCCACTCCTCTAGACCACAGCGTCGCACGGGTATCGTCTGGAGAAACTGCACTCTGTCTAAAAACAGAGTAATGCTGCACAAGGCATGCTTCAGCCGAATCATTGAGTGCTGTGTGAATCCTGGCTTGCCCACTCTTTGTGTCTTACTGCTCTGGCATTATGCCGTGCACTGCAGGATAAAATTTGGGTCTCCGAACTATCTAGATACATGCTGTTCAATGAACAGTGTTATCGGAGTTTACTGCGTTTTCGCAAATTAAAATGGACGGGGTGGATGGAAAACCGGACTGACTGGACTGACCGAGGCTGCAGTTTCGGCGGCAACGTTTGAATGCGCTCGGGCATGATCTGCTTGCGCACGCCGCGCAAATCGTCCACGTTCGCGAGACTCAGCAGAATCGTTTGGTACGTACCGGAATTTAGCACGTAGCCCTGCGAACAGAATTGGCGGGGTTTTACTTTGCTGATTTCAGGTTTCAGAAACCCGAAAAAATTGTTGTTTTGTTGGTGTGCCACCTTGGAGGGGCGGAGCGAATTTGCTGGCGTCTGCGACCGAAGCCGCCAGTTGCACTTCGAGGAAGCGCCAGCGTCGGAACCACCCGAAAACGTACCAAACGCCGGTGGCTTTGTGGGGTAGGGATGAAAGGCGCGAAATGCAACAAAACGAAAACCCGTCGATTGCTGCAGTTTACTTTCAGAATTTCCGGTATCTGATGTCATATTGGAAATTCCGCTCTGTTCAGCAAAGCAGCCAATCCACCAGATCAGCAACAACCGAACCAACACACAAATCCAAATTCATAAAACGCAGTACACGAACGTTCGGTCCCGGTTTTTGCTCAGCGCACGTTTCGATCGCGTTCAGGTCGCCATCGAAGTGACGCCGGAGGAAGTCAACGAGTAGATCAGCAGGCACCGAGTCCCAGCCGCACGCGCCCACCACGTAGCACTCTGCAGTGTGTGTGTGTGTGGTCATGAGTTTTGTGGGTGGTAGCGCGTTCATGATGAAGCTCGTCAGCGCGCATCAGCCCGCGCTTGCATGAATCGGCCTTTAGACTCTTGTGTCTGTCCGTTCGGGGACCCAGTCCTGCCCGAGGAATCTATAATCTGCTGATTGGACTTGAATTGTTGAACGCGCGGCTTCGTGTTCTATGGGCTCTTAATGACAGACAAAACTCGGTGGAGGACGGCCCACTCGACATACATTCGCAAACACCGTGTCTTTTGTGGCTTTATTGCCCGGGATAGTTGATTTTGTGAGATTCTGCTCTCTAGGTTCGCTGATGTTTTACTCAGACTATAAGATCTGTCTGTGGTAAAATAGCTTCGGCAGTTCTGCCTGATGTCCGTCGCACTGACGAGCCACGGGGCACCGCGGTATGCGTCTACCTGGCGAAACCGCAAACAGCGAACTTCATGCATTGGAAGCCGAGAGAGACAAACGGGTCTTCGTGGCATCGAATCCAGGATAGGAAAACCAAACTCACTATTGTCAACGGCGTCCTGGTGGTATTTCGCCTGCATGCTTTCCAGAAACTGAAAATATAAATAGACTCATCAACCAGAAACCAAACAAAATCACCACACAACACTAGCAGTATAATTGGGGAGATGAAACTTTGAAGAAAAAAAAAACAACAAATGCGACGGACAACGAACCGCCGGTTCGCCGGAGATGTCGACGTGGCTGGTGCCCGCATCGACGCACGCTTTCACCACCGGCTCACCGTGCAGGCGGTACTGCACATTGCACACAAACGTTTTTTTTTTTCGTTTTTTTTTTAATTTTCAACGTTCAAACTCAAAAGCTTTCTTGACAGGCATCACTGAATGACTTTACGGATAACAAGAAGCATGTTTTTTGCCACTGTGGTATCGCATTGTAGCCAGTTGCCTGGAGACGCCTGGGGTTTTTTTACACAACCTAAATCGGTGTCAGGGACACCAGGGACACTTAAAAAATTTGGATGACACCTAAAAATTTTGGATTTAGGTGTCAGAAGACACAAAAATTCCAACGGGAAATAACGCGTTTTCACAACCATTTTCCCAGAAAATATAAGAAACGTGCAGCCCGGCAGACACACCGGGCCAACACAGTTGAGCAGCACCCGACAACGACGCGCCATTTTCTCGAGACTCTCCGGGTTGTTCGAGTCAGCAATGATGACCTCCGTATCGTTCAGGTCTTGATCTGCGTTACAAAAACAAACAACGCTCTCGATACGAATGGTTGATTTCGATTTCACGTTGCACATGGTGGTTGAATGAGGCAAAACTTTCATTGCAGCTCCAGTTCGATAGTTGTACGACGCAAATGTAATGTTTTGCTTTAAAAAACGTGCACTTTCATTTGCATGTGATTCCAATCCAATGTTGGCTACTCTCTCCAGTTCACCACAATTAAACACAACATACAGTCGAACTCTAAATTATCGGAATCAGCGCAATCGTTGGTGATCGTGATGCATGCTTTCTGCGCAGAAATTGCTGTGGAGGCGGAGTTCGGTTTGCACAGAAAGCATGCATGTACGTGATCACCAACCAATCAGCTGATTCCCTATAATTTAGAGTTCGACTGCCCTGGCAAACATAGCGAGCGGTGTCATCATGTGTGATGGATGTGACAGTGCAACCGTGATAAAAGAATAAGAAAATCAGAAAGTGTCCCGACAAGATGACAGCTCTCTCAATCCAAAAGAAGCGCACCGATGATTTTCGACGACTCCGCGAGCACTTTCTTCAGCTTCAGCTGGTTTCGCCCGGCGACGGCGAACGAAGCGTGCGGCTTTTCCTTGAGCGCTTGCGCCAACTTCTCGAGCACATACTGGCCAGTGAAACCGCTGGCGCCGTACACGACGTAGTCGAAATCGCCTGCAAAAACACATTTTGCACATACAGTACACTCCATTTTGATATCATACGCAATGAGCTGATTGGTTGGTGACCACGTGAATGCATACGCTTTGCTTGCTGCAGCTTCATTCATCGTCTATGGCTCCACCAACAGGATGATGCGAACATTTGAATGTTGCATAAAAAAAACGACAGAAAGTTCAGCTTGCTGGCTGGCGCGGCGACTGTAATTGCGTAAAAAATGAAAAGATCAGAAAAGCGAGAACCGCAGTGCGCATAAAGCAAAACTTACGGCGATCGTTTGGCTCCGGCATCGCTTGTTCACGTGTCGTCACTCGT
>JASANC010002323.1:0-16908 GCA_030248135.1 Theristus sp. LFF4_11 | reverse complement strand
ACCGTTTCGAATGGTATTTTCTCTGCCAATCAATCAATCAATCAGCCATCAAGCCATCATCATTCAGCAAATCAATCAATTTGCACGATGGTTCTCTGCATTTCGGCCGGCCATTATAGCCGCCGCCGTGCAGTAACCAGACCCATTGGCGTGGCAGAGAGCTGGAGCGAGGTGTACCGCAATCTGAGTGGTACACCTCATTGTACTCTAACTCTCTAACTTGCTGCTCCGTAGTACACCACGAAACGGCACTGGTCTCATGAATGAGGACACTGAGTTGTGTTTATTTTTTCCCTCTGTCTTTTCAGGAAGGCAAAGAGAAGCAGAAGAGCGAAACGAAGAGCGCAACCAGTCTGGTGCAGAGCTATGCGGGCCGCTTGTTTGGCTACGGCAGACATCGATGAGAGTGCGAATTCGAACTGGTTGATTCAGTGATTCAGTTTTGCGTTTTTTCAATTTTAGTTCCGAGTGTCAAATTGCTCTAGTCTTGTTGTGCACCGGTTGACTCCGCGTCACCCCGGTCTTCGACTGTTGTCTGATCATCGCAGGTGTCCATTTGTCTTTTGTTTTTGTTTTTTTGAAAATGTTTCCATGTTTCTTGTTCTTCATTTTCAAGGCTAACAGTCAGAATGAAGTCACTGATGATCGTTGGCGTCCCTGAACAAAAAACCGCTGTTTCATTGCAGAGTTTTTCGCTTTCGTTAATAGATTTCATAATATCGATGGAATGTAGTGCAGTTGAATGCTAAATGCCAACGCACACACCACACACATGGACAGCCGAACAGTTTTGTGTCGGGTGCTCTTGTGAAAGCATCATGGTTTGAATGTGATGGCATGTTAGTTGCTCCTGGTTTGGAACATATTGCTAGTCGAATGGGCTAACTGGAAACTATTTTTTTGCTGACTTGAGGTTTCCATGTGGTTTGAAAGCATCAGCATGCGCGGTACATTATTCCAACGATTTACGACTTTGTCCTGTTGAGTTGTCAAATTTTTTTCCATGTACCCATGGGTCATTATTCAAAAAAGCACGCGATTCCGAATTTGACACCATTTCGAGACGACCTTTTTTGACTGGTCATGCACTCGTTGGTCAAATGACAATAGCTGAAGTTACGGTATTTCTCATCAAGTTATGGAGTGGTTTGGTTGGAGCTTGTAATTATATCGTGTGTTATAGTGTTTGGGAGTGCCAAACTGTACATTAAAAATTAACGTTGGCATCTGCATGGCATACATGTTTTGGCGTGTGGGCACCACCGATCTATCTCATAAAACCACTTTTTTCTGATTGTTTCACATGCTTCACAGGGTGTTTAAAAAAACTTGGTCAGTTGATTGACGTGGATGATATTACGTAGCATCGCAGCAGCCTGTCATCTGAGTGGGGAATCATTGTATGTTTTTTCAGACATTGTTTATTCCAAGCCAAATTTCGGGTTGATGTACTATTCTGCGTTGCAAGAACCGTAACTCTTCCGGCCGCAATTGTACCCCCAAATTTCAGGTAACCAGCCAGTGATCTTGCCCGAGCTATCGCTTTCACTTCGGAAAAAATACGGTATAAGAGACATTGTTATTGTTTTGCGTATAAATCCGAAAAAAACAACCGTCACCAATGCATCACGCAAGCTCGAATGTGCCAGGCGATTTTTGATGGCGTTACAGGACTAATAAATTTTGTACTTTTGCCCATCACGACGAATTATAAACAAACCTTGCCCTTGCCTTCCAATCAACCAATGCTTTCCCAAAAAAAAACAGAATCTTTTTCTGGCCGATTTTTATTCGATGCACGTCAGTTTTTTCCTTGTTCGATATCGCAGAAAAAAATTAATGCGTCGCCTCTAATGAACACTTCGTTGGTGGTCCAATGTGCTCGTAATGCATTACTGCCGCATATTGCCTATTGTTCCCTTTTTCGGTGTGCTTGAAAAACATCGCGCGCATGGTTAGAGCGGAACACGAATTTGTGGTATACGACTGGAGAAAAAGCTGAATGGACAAAAATACAGTAACTTTTTCCGTATGATTTGAGAGTTACTGTATGTTTAAGATGTTTTTAGGGTTTTTTTTAAATAAACGAAATAAAAACCATTACGCGCTCGTGTGCGAGTGTGTTACTCGGAATTTTTCAGGTTTTCTTTTGTTCTGAAAGGTTTCGATTCAAAACCGCATAATCAAACTAAATGAATACACCAATTTGTTATAAATCAAAGCCCAATAACGAACACAAGCCGAGCAGCTGCTTGTTGTTGGGCGTTTTTTCTTATACTCCTATTTTCTTGTTTTTTGAAAATTTGAATTTTTTACAATGACCCTCTTCGAGTGAGAAAAATTTTGAGCGAGAGTGAGACAAATTGCTAACCTGATCACACAGACTCAATTTTCCTTAAAATTTCTAAAATTTATCTGTTGCGCTCAATCGTTGGTTGGAAATTTGCACCTGCGCCTCATTTCGCTTCGACGGTTTTCTCTAAAGCTGCTTCATGCTGATTCGATAAAAAGGGATGTCTGGAGATCTTTTCGTTCCTTCCAGAAGAAATCAACCAAAGAGTCGATATCCCATTGAAAAGCAAAATCTGGCTGAAGAGGGTCAAAAGGACATGCATTGTTACATCAGGGCCAGAAGAGGGAAACAGATAATTGCTATTCATTGAATTAGGAAAATGAAAAAACAGCTGCTTTCAAATTCGTTTGTATGCGAATGGAGGTTTCGTTATTTTCTGGTTGTTCACGGTTTTTACACAATTGACGCGAAAATTATGAATTCCGTGGCAAAATATGATTGTTTCTCAATTATTGGTACGAACACCCATTTTATAAAGCCACAAGATGAAAGGCTAAAAGGTCATTGAAAAATTTTTACTATCGTGCCACTATTGCATAAGCAGATGTTTAGATCATCGTCTGTACCTGATTGATTTCGGTCTTTTAAACTAAAAAAATTCACTGAAAATCGATGAGAGCACTTTATTTTTAATCGCGAAGTGATTCACCGCTTGCAACTGGACATTACGCTGAAAAAAGTTGCGTCCACTAAAGTTGCGACTAAAATGCTGTTGAATTTATTTGTTTCATGCGGCTACTTCACGTAGAAACAACAAATCAACGAAACTGATGTCTGCCATGTGGGTGGCAAAAGTGAAACAAGAGAGAGAGAGCAGATGCGTTGGCTTTCCAATTATTGCCATTATATCCTCACATGCAAATTTATCTGATATATCTGACCCCTGGTGAACCGCGTGTAACTGATGAAGCGCGCGCAGGCGTTCACAGATGTTATCAAAACGCTGCTGAAATGGCCATTTATTATGCGGCGTGTTGTCTGTTGCTCATTTTCAGCGCTGTTGTGGTGTTTCTCTTTGATTAAAAGCGTCAAAGTTGAGCAGCTCTCGATTTCATGCATGAATCAATCTCAGAAATTGGTTAACCTCTTAACTGGCTTCGTTTTCATAATAAGCTAAAAATTGCACGAACTGATAAAGAAAGATACCGAAAAATTGATGGTTTAAGTTGTTGTAACAATATTTTGAGTTCGCCGTAGCTTTTAAAAAAATCCGCAATCAATATTTTGATAATATTCACCAACCATTAACAAGAAATGCCGTCATATGCCGGATTTCTCATTAATAATTGGTCGGTCATATTTTAGGCAAAAAAAAAAAAGCTACTAGCTTATTTGCATCTGCGGTTTTTGCACACATACAACGCATGAAACGTGAGCCTGCTTGAAAAAAAGGTAACGCGCCGTGTGGTACAGAGGTCAAACATGATATTTTGGAAGCATTTTGCTTTTACGTTCAGTTCTATTTTCCACATAGCCATGGTGTGTGTACATCATAATTTGTGCGTGTTATAAAATGCTGATCCATACATAATTAATGTCGCGCATTTTTGCAGTGTACGCGCATAAAACCGCAGCATAAAAACGCGTGCAGTGTAATTTATTCCGTAGCTGACTGCTTCACCTTCTGCTACCCTTTTCACCGAAAGAACACAGATCGGCTATAATAATGTCTTTTTTATTTAGTGAACACAACAACACAGACGCGTCACGCGCACGTGCCCGTGTTATGTCGTGTGGTTGTGCTATATATTTTCGCTTGTATATTGTTGAGTTGTTGTTGTTATGAAACAACACGCAGTGTAGGCGGAGTCTTGATGGTTTAACGATTGGCCAGGCTGGTGTTTGCGCGGATAAGATATGGTGATTGTGTTGATGTTGTGCTGTTTGATTGCATGTTGATGATGCGAGAGTGAGAGCGCAGCTCGCACACGCACACGCGCATGCAGCTGTCCACACCATATGCCACCCCGTGCCACCGTGTAAACACACGCACGCACGCATGTTTTCGCCAAATTACAAGTGGAGGCTCACCATGGGCAGCTTTAGCGTTGTACACCCTTATTAGCTTCTTCTGTGCGTCCATTTTTGTAGTGCTTGTTTTCCATTTCATTCTCGCAAAAAATGTAGTCAGTCGAGCCCGTTTGGCGTGCTCCACATCAGCGAGCATGTCAACCTTTGCTGCAGATGTGTGCGTTTTTTAGAATGTAGATTTCTACCTTGTGAAACGCTGTGAGCTGGACGTTCTGAAATCTGCCGATTCGATACGTTTGACTGTTTGCTGCCAAAAATGGCAACGTGAACTGCTTGCTCAACTTGCCGCCACTGGACTATATCACTGATCCATCATTAGAAAGACCAGCATTCTCGAACATCATGAACGCATCGAGCGTTCACCAGCAGCATTCGGACGCTCTGTGGCCGCGTCTTGTCAGCCAGTCATTGCACGAGCAGCAACAGCAACGCGATTTCACGGGCGCTGTCTGCTCACCATCAGATCAACAACAGCGCAACAAGCTGCACACCAGTGCAGTTGACTACCAATCAATCGCAGCAATGCAATACGCGCGAACGCTTGCGCAAATTGCCCAGTTGAACATGACGCACGCCGCTGGTCGCAGTGCACCCTCAATGAGCAGCAACCCATTTGTGCACTTTCCACTGAGTCTCGTCGACAAGCTGAATCAAGTCAGTCAATTCGCAAACCTTGGCGCCACCCCCGGCGCTGCCGTGGCGTCCTCATTTGGTGACGTGTTCTCAGCGAATCCACCGATCGATCAACAGGTTCGCTGTATGCTTGCGCTGCAACATCAACAGCGCTCAACACCAGCAAAGTCACCATCGCGCGCGACCAGCCAAAAGAGTCCGCAGAAAGCCGGCGGCGCTGCGTTCGGTGGACGCCAGCAAGTGCAACTGCGGCCGGTCATTCACGATCTGCGGCTGTCACCAGTGAAAACGTTGAACGCGATCAACGGAAGAAACGCCGCGGGTGAACAGTCGCCGAGTGCACGCAAACGGCCGACCGACAGCAGCGGCGGCACCGCTCGCCAGCCGCAGACAACGAGACTCGTGAAATCGGAGCAAAAGTGTCCGTCGACGACGATCACCGTGGCAAAATCAACATCGAGCGCGCGAAAGTCGCCCGTTTCGGTGTCCCTGTCGTGTGCGCTCGGACGCAGCGGCGACCCGCAGAGCGCACATGGCTCACCTCAGAAGAGGCCGCGGGGCGTTCGGTGAGTAACGGGTGTTGGTAATGGCTGATGAAGAGTGGTTGGTGCAGATGTTGGTTTGTGCAACCTTGCAAATACAGTGCAGTTAACGCCTGGTTGCTAAATACACGCAAAGTGTGCGCATAGTTGCTCGTCATACTGGTTTAGGTTCCAACATTGACACACGTTGTTGACTCGCAGAAAAATAAGGCCCATTTATTTCTCATGATCACATGAACTTTGAAAGTTTATTGATGGCAGGCGTCTAAACCTGGACGATGACTGCGTCACGAACTCGCCGGTGTCCGGCATGCACATCCGCGAGCTCAGCGACATGCCGCCGCCCGAGCAGCTGCAGATGGAGATGGACGAGACGGCGAAATACGTCGAGATTACCGTGGAGAGCAGGGCAGCGCTCGCACGCATACCGAACATCATTGGCGACTACGTATGCTGCTTGTGCAAGGTGCGCGCGATATTCTACGGGCAGCAATTGAGTCAACTGAAGCGGCATTCATGGAGCAGTTTGTAGTGACGCGTAGCTGTGTTAAAGCCTACGCTGTAGCTGCGCGGTCACTAAATGCTACTTCATGAATGCCCCTGTAGAACACACGAGGCTGCTGAACTTGCCGATAAAGTTGCCGCTAAAACGAACTTACAGCAACTTTAGCAGCAAAATGAGTATAGCAACGTGTGAACGAACGCTCATTGGCCACTTCTCCACTGTCTCATGATAAAATGATGCGACCACTGATCGACTGTTCTTTCTTGCAACGAACACACTGTGTTGTGCAGGTGAAGTTCGTGGACGCGTTTCGCCTGGCGCAGCACCGTTGCGCGCGCATCGTGCACGAGGAGTACAAGTGTCCGGAGTGCGACAAAGTGTTCTCGTGTCCGGCGAATCTCGCGTCGCATCGCCGATGGCATAAACCGAACAACAACGGCGGCGTCAGTTGTACCGGCGGCAACGGTGCAAGGCATGCGCGACATGACGCGGCTGCTTCAGGACGCGCCAAGAACGGCCAGATCGCGCGGTTAGCACAACGCTTTATGAGTTTATTTGAAGATTTGATTGAGTACTTAGAATCAAATGCTTTGACTTAGTACCTGTCTGTATAGTATTTGTTTTTGCACTTATTCAATAAGTAATTTCAACTTTGACATTTGTACAACGTGTTTTTTCCAGCGATCACCAACAACGTTCAACGTCGCAATCAACATCTTCGATCTCACCAACAAGCCACAGTGGCAACAGTAGCCTCTCGCCAGCAGAGCACTCTGCAACGCTGGCCACCAGCACCGTTCACTTTGATCATGATCACGCTGACTCGGATGAGCAACCGTTGAATTTGGCGTTTGGTAATGAGAAACAGAACGGCAGAAATAGTGACGCCGAGAATGTTGACAGCGCAACACCGATGAAGATGACCACAGAACGCAATGAAGCTCACAACAACGAAACAGCAGCACTGTTCATCTGCACGGTGTGCGACGAACGCTGCGTAACGCGACCGGCGTTGGACGCGCATTTGCGCACGTCACACACGCCTCTGCCGGCGTTATTTGCTGTCTGACGTTCACTAGCGCACGCTGTGCTGAAATGCGTTTTGTTTTAATTTCAGAAAGCTAAGTCGTCATTTCTAAACTTTGTTCTGTGGGATTTTTCAGTTCTAGGAAGTCGACATTTTAAGATTTGTCCGTTTTTAGTTTCGTTTTGTTTTATAACTCTTTAGTGACCGTACGTAGCTATTTTTTGACGCAGCTACGCGTCACTAAATACTGCTTCATGAATCGTTGAGTTTTTTTTAAATTTTGAGTTGGAGATAAGATCTGAGTATCAACTAAGTCATTCCAAGTGTACAGTTTTGATACATATTTTTTTTAATTTGCATTTCTTTAAAGTTGTTGTAGTTCGTTTCTCATTGAGTCATTTGTGGGTGTTTAACAGAGTGTTTAGTCTAAGTCAGTGTTGTACATAAAAAAATGATTTTTGGTTTAAAATGATCGTCAGCTAGCATCCAAACACTGTAAAGTTTTTTTTGCATTTTTAAATCTTAGATTTTCTTGTGTTTTGTTAAGTGGGTCAACTTTTTAATTGTGTCAGTTACTGCGGTTGTGGGATAATTTATCACCCGGTTTGTTGTGGTTTCTGCTTTTGTGAATCAGTGACTCGACTGAGTGTTTCTGCTTGTCATCTGTGTACAGTTTTTTCTTTAATCGAATTTTAATACTTTTTCAAAGATTAATTGAAATTGCAGCATTTCATTTGCAAACGTTGTGCGTGGAAAGATTATAGATTTTTTGCAATGCTTGAATTTTTTATTACATTTTTTATGCAAATGTTATTCTAGCTGCAATCAATTCCGACCTACTAATGTCATGTCATGCAACAGTTATCACAACAAACGGTAGGTTGTTATTGTAGCATGATCTTTTGATTCTTCTGTGTTGTAGCAGTGTTCGATTTGTTCCCATTGTTAGAAAATTTAGTTTCAACTTTATTATCACTGAACAGTTTCTGTGCATTTTCTCGATTGCATTTGACATTTTGAAATTGCCAATGTTTATGTTTAATGAATGTATTTTTAATAATATGCAAGTCAAAGTATACATGTATGTACGGATACGGCTGTGTATCATTTGAACAACTCTGATAACTCACTGATATTGCTAAAAAAGAGTTTTTCTGCAGCTGCAACGACAACAGATTGCTGATTCTACGTTAATAGTTGGCATTATTGTTGATCTGTTTCATAAAATTGACGAACGTACACGACATGCGAGAGAGTGTGAACTTTACGCACGCTAAATTAGCAGCGTTCATTCATAATTCATAATAATCACGCAGGAAAGAGTGACTAAATAAAATAGAAATAATTGAAACTTTCAGGTGCACACAATTTCTAAAAAGTTCTTGACCAAAACAAACAACATGTTGAATAGAGGGCTCTGATACGTAACCTTTTGTTATATGAACGTATATGCGTTGTTTTTGGTTCGAGTGACCGAACTAAACTGTACATGTCACATCAGTGCGATTCAATGATAGCCGGACGAATCAACTGAACAGCTCGCCTTATTTGCCATTCAGTTGACACCACATTCCAAACACATGCATAAAAAACGTGAACGTCCCAGTGTTCATACAGCCGTTTGTGTCTGCAACACGGCACGGCGCACGGCACGTTACGGTCTTGTTTTATTGCATATCACTGTTCATGGAGACGTGCCTTTGACGTACATACGTCAGCAAACAGCAGTACGAACGGGCCTTTACAGTGGTAAGTTACACTCTGTAGGTGCGTTTTTTCACATGAGATCACAAATTCGAGAGGATTGACGTCTGACGAGCATTCGCGGTCGTGTGTCCGTTCTGCGAAACGGGACGTTCGCTTCCCTTGGTTGCTGTTTGCTTTGTTCCTGAAATACTATCATTTTTTTGGTTCTGCGACGCAGTGCGTTTGCGGACGTGGCAAGGAAGTTGGTGCCAATCTTTGGGGCAACTGAAAATCGCCTAAAGCGCCATTCATGGAGGTTGAAGCGCGCTGAAGCGCGCTGACGCGCTTCACTTTGCTACACATTCACGAAGCAAAAAAACAGCGCGCTTCAGCGTGCGTCAGCGCGCTTCAGTTTTGGAGCATATGCGCATTCACGGACGCGCGCGCTGAAGCGCGCTGACCAGCTTCATCGTGAATGAAGAAATGAAGCTGCGTCAGCCGCTGCGGCTTTTTAGGTTTTTTACCCATTCACGAACGCGCGCGCTGAAGCGCGCTGACGCGCGCTGAAGTGCGCTATCATGAATGATGAAATGAAGCTGCGTCAGCCGCTGCGGCATTTGATGTCCGGACATCAAATTTGTGTGTGCAAAATCGCTGATTGTTGCTGTCAGTGACAATCTTTCACAAATGTTGCAAGACTTTTTTGTTAAATCATTTAGTACTTTTCTGACAGATTCTGAACAGTATTGTATAGCGTAATTGGTCTCAAAATAAGTGTGACAGTGAGAATACGAATACTCAACAAAGCATAAAAATAGTGCAAGAAATTTATGTTTTTTTTTGCTTTTTTGTACTGTTTTTTATTGTTTCACACCAAAAGTTTTCTGATCTTAGGCGCATATTTATTGAAAAATTGTGAAATGGACTTTCGAAGTGAAGAAAAACTTTGAAAGCTACACCGCAAAATACAGTTTTTTTATGAACAATTTTGTACGATTTCTGCATTTTGACTGAACATTCTAGGATGCAATTTGCTTTCACGTTGCTTGCAAATGGTGCACAGCCCTCAAAGTGGTGCACAGCCCTCAAAGTGGTGCACAGCCCTCAAACCCGTGTCGAAACAGTGCCGCCGCATAAATTTCTTGCGGCCTGCACACCGGTTTTGAGGGCTGCGCACATCGGTACCCCACACCGTGATGTGAAGTGATTGTTTTCTTCAACTGCGGTTTGGCGTGAAACCTTTTTCCTTTTTTAGGCTTGCCACGGTGTAGAGCATTGCAAAAAAAGTTTCCTCAACGGCAGCACATGATTAGTGAATGTTGCACAAATCAAAAGATCAAAACATTCACTGAAACGGCGAAAACAACGAATCGAAGCGGTATATAGTGTGTACTAAACAGCACGTACGGAGACAACACAGACAACAGCACAAAACGATAAAACTGAACGACATTTAATGAACAAACACCTAGAGAGGTTCCCACCTGTCAACTACTATAGTGCAGTGGTAACATGTTGTGCCTGTCAGCACAGAGGCCAAAGTTCGAAACCCGTCTTAGCCCAGTTGTTTTTATCGTTTTTATCTGTTGGTTTCTTTCACAAACGCAGCACAATAAAACTTACTGTATTCCTCAATTAATTTAATTTTACCACAATTAAATTCATTCCCTTTTTGGTCTGCATCTATCACAATTGAAAGCGCAGAAATTATGCAAATACGTTTCATTTTTCAGACAAGCCGCTGCGGCATTTGGGGTCCGGACATCAAAAGCCGCAGCGGCTGACGCAGCTTCATTTCTTCATTCATGATGAAGCTGGTCAGCGCGCGTCAGCGCGCTTCAGCGCGCGCTTGCATGAATGGGCCTTAAGTGACTCGGACTCAGATCACTTTGCCCATATTGAATTCCCTCTTCATGCGTGAAACGGTTTATCTGTCTGTGCGCGCATTGAGTCTCGGGAAACAAAAAGAAAGATAATAGATAGTTTTTACTTTTAGGAGGTTCTTTTCACACAAACTACAGCTGTACAAACTTTTAGCACAAACTGCATATTGTGTTGAATTTGGATAAACCCAATACAAAGTCGCAGGTGTTGGAGCAGAGTTACAGTGTCTGTCGCAAAATCGGACCTCCAATATGTACCGTCTGGTACAGTCTTGTCTTGTCCATTTAGAAACCCGCTAACCGGTTTTGCCGTATTTCGTACTCGGAAAGAATCTAAAAAACAGTGACGCACTGAAGAAGTGGCTTGCAGCCGTGCGTCGGCCAACTCTGGGTGGTGCAGCTCCATGTAGCCGTCGATCGTGTCGTGTTCACCTTGGAAGTCGAGAGGAAATTGTAAAACAAAATATTTTAAAGTTGTAACTGCATATTATCTATTTAATTTATTTCAACTACAGAAATTAAGTTTTATTGAACTCGTCTATTTTATTTTTGCGAGAAACAAGTTTGCTGTTGCTGAGGCCATGTAGCGTGCATTTGTACAATCGATGTCGGGTTTGGATTCTCTGGAAAGAACTCCGAAGAAATTTGTTCAAACAGCGATTACGCGTTTTTAAACTAACCCTTCTGTAGTCCACTGATCTCCCAAACCGAAAAGGCGTTGTTTCGCTGCAGCCAGTAAGTGTTCATCAAACCTTTGCCTTTCACCTGCACCTGACCACGTGGTTCGAATTCAAATCGACCCTGCTCCATGGCCGTTCTGGGAAGGCACTATTTTTTTCTGACACAAAATGACGTCAACTTGAACGGTAAACTTTTCACAAAAAACCACGTCGGCTGAAATGGTTTGTTCGTTCCTGCATTGTAAAGCCTGACACCGCTGCTCAAAACGATGATCAAACAAATCGCTAAATAAAAGATCCGATAAAAATGTGACTTACTGGTAAGCGTGTTCACTGACATGAATCTTTGACTTTTGTCCGTGCGTCTCCATGCGGCTCGCCACATTCACAGTATCACCAAACAAACAGTAACTGTGATTACAAAAAACCAACTCGAGATTCGACTCTTTGACCATGACATTTGACAAACAAAATGCCGAATAATGCTGCTAACATGTTACCGTGGCATTTTCTGTCCAATAACGCCCGCTACAACGCTCCCAGAATGTACGCCTGCTCTGATCTGAAAGAAACTGACGAAGTGACAATTGCCCGCACATGTCGTTGAACGTTTCACGCTGAACAACACGCAAAACACGCTACAGTCGAACTCCAAAGTATAGGCTACAGCTGATTGGCTGATGATCTCGTGATGCATGCTTTTGGTTACGACTTTGTGGTAGCGTCAAAAACGATTGGTAAAATATGCGCGTGTTTCGTGTAATTGATTGATACGTGAGAACTGGATTCTGAAGCGATAAACTGAAATAAACCTGAACTATAGTTCGATCGACTGGGTGTTGCACCTCTCTGGCGAGCATCAGCATGCCGATTGCCTGATTGAGGACACGTGCCGTGTGATCGTCGCACAGCTCAGGCACACCGCACGACACCATGTACGAGTCGCCGATCGTTTCCACCTGACAGGTTGAAATGAATCCACTGTAGAACCTATGAAGTACATCACCCGCATCCGGTGATGACACTAAACGCTTGTTTTTCACAAATTATCGAGCACTCTAAATTATGTAGGCCGTCAGCTGATTAGTTGGTGATCGTGTGTAATGCATGCTTTCTGTGTAGGACTGACTCCACCTCCACAGTACTGCCTGCACAGAAGGCATATGCAAGTTTGACTTATAGCCTATAATTTAGAATTCATCTGTGGTCAGCGCTATCTGGTCAAGCAATTTTCAATAAAGGAAACCACAGTATTTTGAAAGACCTTGTAGACTCTATTGCGAGCAATCAGCTGATCGAATCGCACGAACAGCTCGTCGAGCAGGTGTACGATCTCCAGCGGGCCGCAGTGTGCGCAGACCGACTCAAAGTTGTCCAGATCGGCGAACAGAATGGTGACGGCCGTGAAGGTGTCTGTGAAAAAGCGTGCGAAAATGAAAAAAATGAACTCATCATTTCGTATTCGTTCGTCCAAACGGTTTTGCCACACGTTTTTTTGGTGTTTCTTAAAGATTTCAAGATCATGCTCCATACCAGCTTGCACTTGATGCCCAAGCCTCAGTTGATTCGCGACCGTCTTCGGGAGCATCTCCTGCAGCAGCTGCTCCGTCTTTTCCTGCTCCAGTTCAAGCTGCTTCGACATCTGCTCCAACTGAGACTGTTGTTCGTTAATTTGTTTGCTGGAAAATTTGCGATGATAGTATAAGCGTTGACAAAGCTCAGCTAACGCAAGCCTAGTCGTTGAATGTAACTCCGTGCATTGACACATCCGCTTCCACTGTCTGACGGCAAGCAAACCAGCATAATTCAGCCGAAACCACGAGAGACCGCTTCTAACTTTAGTTCAGCCTGCGAGAGACGCGACTGGTTCATGAGCACCATGTCACGCGTCGTGTCGTGCAACGCCATGTCGTTCAGATGGAGACGTTTCTCGAGCAGCTCACCGATGTTGCTCACTTGAGGCGACGCGAGAAACAGAAGGTGATCACCTCTTGATAGCAGCTTCATTTGACCTGCACCGGAAAACAATCACGATAACAATGTTGATTGGAAAAAGAACAAAAAGTCGCAACTTAACCCCATTCCGAAACCGCAGTGGTACTTACGGTATTTTTTCAGGGTACATGGAGCGCGCGAAATTTGAATGAACGGAAACAGACGGACAGAAGCCGAATTGTGTGGCTATTTGTGTGCTGCTATTCATTTTTTGTTCCTTTGGGGAAAACCAGGCATTCATGAAAAACACAACTCCTAGTTTGAAACTGCTCTCGCCTTGATTTAAAAACAAGGAGTACCGTATTTATTCGGCCATGCTGTAGAGGAAAGAACTCCGGTGGTTGACTAACTTCGTCATCGCAAACCATTCACTTAGTTTTCATGTCAAAAAATACTGTAAAGTATATACAAGTATGGCCTATTTTTTTAAACGTGTCCCACTGAAATGACGTCATGTGCCACAAAACATGCGCTTGTCGTTCACAGCAAACCAGACTATCCGTTTAGCTGATTTCTTCCCGTAAACAAATGGTGAATGTCAAATCAGTCACACCAAACTGAAATTTTAGTGCCTGTACTTTGACAAACGGGCGTTTTTAAATAAAATGACGTCACGTTAGTCCGGACACGTTTAAATAAATCCACAATAGTTAAGTTATTCTTCAAACCCACACCTTTCAGTCTGATCGTTGTGCTTTGAGACGATGTTGAATTTGCCAACTTCACCACAAAAATACTGTTGATGCAACGCAAAAACGCGTCAAACGTCATATCCGTAGTTATCTTTGGATGTTCAATGAGGAAAATCGAGTCGACTTTCGTTTCGCCCGCGACTATTCTACCGCTGATCTTGTTCATTTGCACGCCGTAATGCTGAATGGTCAATGTTTGGTCGAAGCAAACGTGGAATGGAAATGCAATCGCAAAGTCTTCCAGCGATAACAACGAGTCACCCTAAATAAATATATAACGCGCAATAATCAATCAACCAATCAAGCTGACCCAGCTGGTTTAAAAAGCACCTCAAACAAATTGCTCATGAGACTAAGATTCGAACGACTGAGCAGGGTATGTCGAGACCGTTGATCGTCAACACTACCGGTGTTTGTCAGCGTAATCAACAAAGTCACATGTTCTATTATTTGCGATGACGTTTCATTTGATGAACCTGGCACACAAAAAAAGAATCAGCTGGTGTGGTGCTGGTGACGCATTTTTTTATATCTTGTGATGTGACACAGTCGAAAATTTAACATTTTTTGGTACCAATTTCTGAAGCAGGTGGCTCGGTAATTCGACGGCTTCCCAATTTGATTTCAACGTCACTGTCGTACAGAAGTTTCGCCGCTTTGCGAAGAGCACCTGACGATTTTGAAATTACGTTGCAACAAGAAGCAAAAGGGCACGTTTGGAACTCTGAGCAACCACAGAAAAATCTGACAATTAAAAGTACGGTCATACTGAGGGCGGGCTGATTACTGGCAAACGAGTGCCACTTTTGGTTTTTTCTGTGCTCGGAATTAACGGAGCTTGGTTGGGTCCAGTGAGCTGTTCGTTCAGGCATCAGAATCATGCGGATGCGCGAGCGAGCGTCAGCGAGCGGACAGCACATCACGCATAATATGAGCCGTTTTCCCCTCGCGCGCGTTTTTCAAACTTTCTCGCTGCCCTGCAGCGAGCATAGTATAAGCCACAAACTTGGTTCTGTGCACACGAAACGAACACCCAAAGTTGTGCTTGGAGCCGCGAAAAAAATTTTATCGGACAACTTTTCATACGCTGTAGACACGAAAAACCTATTCTGAAAATCGTGTTACTTCTTTCTCTTTGTATTTTTTTTTCAGATATGTAATCAACATGTGTTCGCCCTTTCAATTTTTACCTGCAACACTTTCACAGTCGAACAAAAATGTTCCCTGGGGTAATTCCATCCGGAGATTTTGAAAATTGGGTTAATTTTTTACCCAGACCCTGTTTTTGGGTAAAAAATTGGGCATTTTTAAAAGTTCGGAGGGTTTTCACCTGGTTTTAAGTGTTCGCCCTTTCAATTTTTAGCTGGGACGCTTTCACAGTTCAACAAAAATGTTTCCTGGGGTAATTTCATCCGTAGATTTTGAAAATTTAGTTTATTTTTTGCCCGGGCACTTTTTTAAGTCAAAATTGTGCATTTTTTGAAAGTTGGTAGCATTTTGACTGGGTATCAGTTTTTCACTCTTACAAATTTTGTCTGAGCAACGAAAAATAATAGGAAAAGGTCTAGTCCGTAGGAATTCAATGCGCTGATCACGGATTTTGGGTTAGTTTTCTTACGTGAGCAACTCTAGATGCTAAATCGTGACGATTTCGGGCGAATCGGCCGTGGAAATTGGCGAAATCGGTCCAGAAACGAAAAACAAGAAAAGGGTGTTTTCCAGGGTAATTCAATGCGCTGATCACGAATTTTGGATTAGCTTTTTTATGTGAGCAACTCTAGATGCTGAATCGTGACGATTTCGGGCGAATCGGCCGTGGAAATTGGCGAAATCGGTCCAGAAACGAAAAACAAGAAAAGGGTGTTTTCCAGGGTAATTCAATGCGCTGACTCACGGATATTGGGTTAGTTTTCTTACGTGAGCAACTCTAGATGCTGAATCGTGACGATTTCGGGCGAATCGGCCGTGTAACACAGGGAACTCAAACTTCATGATGTAATAGATTTAGAAGATTTGCTGTTAATGCATTCCCTTGAAAACGCATCCACCAGTGCAATCCGACAGTGTCTATTTGTGTTAATTCAGCTGATGCGATAAATGCAAAAGCTTTCTATTAACGTTGCATTAACAGTCAAAGATGCACATCTATAAAATTTATTTGCGATGATTTAAATGCGCTTGACAAATACGTTGATGCGCATTTTGTGCATCTATTAGATCTATCATTATCAGGTTACGGTAGTTTTGCGTCGTCTTTTTTGTGAAATCGCATCTTCCAAATCAACAGCATCAATTGAATCATTATCCGTTTATTAACAATTTTTAACCGTTTATGATACTTCATTTAAAAACATTAATTGTTGTTTGATACAATAGATGTAATTGATTTGCCAAAAAGTACGTAAATTTGCAGCACATCAGCGATTATTTTTTTGTGTTAACACGTGTCTGACCGTCGTGATGAATTGCATGCTGTCATGACACAGCTGATATACTGTAAAATGCGGTTAAAATACATCTTCTTCGTGAAGATGCGTTATTTAGCAAAACGTAAAATCTGTTGTTTTAACATAGACATCTTCACGTTTGAGAACGTATCTATTTCATCATCCACTGTGTCTTTATTTCTGATACACGCAAAATAAATGGCGCAATGCCAGATGTCTAAGCTGTTAATGCAATAGATGCAAAATGAGCGTCTTTCACTTGTTTTTGGCATCTTGTTAATATATTGGAAGAAGTGTCAGATTGACTTGTTAACATACCGTTAACACAAATAGACACTGTCGGATTGCACTGGTGGATGCGTTTTCAAGGGAATGCATTAACAGCAAATCTTCTAAATCTTTTACATCATGAAGTTTGAGTTCCCTGTGTAAAT
>JASANC010002322.1:0-17503 GCA_030248135.1 Theristus sp. LFF4_11 | reverse complement strand
CTAGTGTGTAGCTATGTACTTCATTTGTTTCATCTCATCTGATTAAAATACATATATATAAATTTGATTAGCGAATAAACAGCTCATAATCTTTTATTTTGAGTACCCTAATGACTCTACAATCAATAACATTTACTCAAAATTATGAATAAGATAACTTTAAAAATTGTTTTGAATAATCAACAATCAATAAATTATGTACATGTTATTCCGAGTGTCAGTGATGTACGAATTTGTTATTCAAATTTGGGTAAGCTTTTCAGGTCTATTTAAAGAGAACACAGACAATAAAATTTCACTTTTCCCACCGGTCGGTTGCCAGCCGATCGAATTCGAGCATGGATCGTTCGAACTTCAACAGTTTGAACACACTGCTGGAACAGTTGAAGCATTTCAAGCTGGTCGCCATTTACGGATTGTTATTGAGCGGTATAATATTGTGCGGACCATCAACCGTTAAAGGTCAGTAATGAACTATATGAACTTATTCCTCCTGATTAGGGATGTAAAAAGTAAAAAGCAGGTTTTTCATATTTCCAGGCAAAAAAGTTTTTGTTTTCTTTTAATTGTTAACCACCGCCCAAAGTATCCGTATTCACCCCCATTCCCAACTCGCACAAATCACGTCAAAATGAAAATGTTTTCAAATTATTCAATCGACGCAATTTGTCTCAATTGATTTCGCTAAACTTTTGTTTCGTTGCCAGAGGCACCAGTTTCCGCAGGTTTTACTGGATTGTTTACGATGTAGATACATGTACACATAGTTCAAAGTTGTTATAGGTAGCGTTCATACGGGCGTGATCGAGCGACGCGACCGGCGAGGCGCCGTCTTAGGCGAGTGTCCGGTGGAGGGCGCCTGCCCGCGGCACTACGCGTGTCTCTCGACGGCACGTCTCTGCGAGAACGCCACGTCCCTGCTGAAGGCGTCTACGTGGAGGGGAACACCGCGCATCTGTCGACGGGCGTACTTTTGCGTGAAACTGCGAAGACCGATCGAGGTGACTGTGGCGTTTAATAGCGTTTAATAGCGTTAGGTAGCGTTTAATAGCGTTTAATAGCGTTTAATAGCATTTAATTGCGTTTAATAGCGTTTAATAGCGTTTAATAGCGTTTAATAGTTTTAATAGCGTTTAATAGCGTTTAATAGCGTTTAATAGCGTTTAATAGCGTTTAATAGCGTTTAATAGCGTTTAATAGCGTTTAATAGCGTTTAATAGCGTTTAATAACGTTTAATAGCGTTTAATAGCGTTTAATACCAACCACTGGACTCGGATACAATACCGATACGGATCAATACAGCAAATCGAATGTTTCGAACAAGCGCAAACCGTTTTCACGTGATGAGCTCACACAGTTTTGGCTTATTTAACCCACACTCATGCACAGATGTGACGTCATTCGATGATATCGCTGTGTGTAATTTCAAGTCACTAAAGGCGCGTTTATACCTGACGTATACATCACGGCACGACACGTCACGTCACGTCACTTTAGGTCCCGTGTTATTCCGTTCATACCTGACGTACACTGTACGTCGACTCAATAACTTATCCAACTACATGTAGTTGATTGGTTGGTGGTCACGTGATACATGCATTCTGTGCAAGACGACCGCCGCGATTCTCAGCAATTCATGCACAGAATGTATGCATCAACAAATCAGCTAGTTGAACATGTTATTGAGCTAGACTGTACGTCGACGTACAGAGTGGGCCAAAAAAAAGGTTCCATTTTCAAACTGCTGTCACTGGCTGGTGTTTTAAAATTATGAGCTGAAATTTCCAGCACTGATAAAACTTGTGATGCCATTTTACTGACAAAATTTTTTTTCCGATACATAATTCCTAGCACTCACTGTGGCAGATTTTCTAAAAAGCTCGAAAAATCAACAAATTGACTGAAATGAGTGCAAGAAAAAATTAGTATCAAGATGCGTGATTCAATTTTGAAACTGTTGCGAAGGTGACAAATGGATCTTTTTGGATACCCGGGGTATTGATAGTTCAAATCATGCGCTCAGAGTGGAAAGGTCTCACACTTGAATTGCATTTGAGCAGCTCGAGCAAATTCTGATGTTTCACAACGGACTCGAGTCAGCAGCCATGCGACTGCGACAGAAAGAATTGTTCAGTTGACTTTTTGTTTTGTGTGTTGCTCTGTCTGTTAATTTGTTTCTTTTGAAAAGTTTTTCTGCGGTTTGAATAAAAACAGTGTTTCAGTTTCAGTTTTCTGCAGTTTCGTCATGGTTAAGTGGACAGCAGAACAACAGGTCCGGTGTGCTATCTGGCGGGAGCAATCTGAAAGTTTTTCTGCAGTGACTCGCCATTTTCGCGTAAAATTCAATTTGGGTCGCCAACCAGGAGGAAAGTCCGTTCTTTTGTGGCACACCAATCTGTTTGAGCATGGCAACGTGTTTTACCGAAAGAGTGGATCTGGTCGACCATCGATTGCTGCTGCATTCAAAGACACTGTGGTCGCAATGTTCACGCGCAGTCCAGCAAAATCGACGAGGCGAGCCAGTTTGGAATCCAGCCGCTGCCGGACGAGAACCTTGATGATGATTTGGATGTCTATGAGCAATGATTCGTTGTGAAATTCTTGGTTAAAAATCCGGTTTTTTTGAAAATTTGGGAATTTTTAAACATTGTGCTGTAAAACTGAATCTACTTGACCAAACTGGATAAAAATTTTGTGAAAAAAATGGCATCATATGTTTTATCAATGCTGAAAATTTCAGCTCATAATATTGAAACACCAGCCAGTGACAGCAGTTTGAAAATGGAACCTTTTTTTGGCCCACCCTGTACATTAGGTATAACCGGGCCTTATGTTTAACTAAACTTTAGCTAACCTTTTTATTTGTTTTAGGGTGGCGGCACGTTCAGTTTTGCCGTTCGTAGTCGATCGCTGCTGGGCACCTGATAGTTTTTTAAAAATACTTTTAATTCCCTGATCTACTTGATTCTCAAATCCGTGAAGATCTGATATAGTGTCTATCTCAAGCGAATAACAAAACACCTACAGTAAAACAGTGTAATGTTCTTGTGATAACATTCGAGCATGTAGGTGATTGATTTCAGTTTGGATATGTTGTGTAATTAAAAGAGCGAAACAAATACTTGTATAAGCCGTCTGTGTATCTGTAGTGCAAACATCCGTGTATTTGTTAAAAATGCAAATGACATGGCGGTTTCTTGTGCTATTTTTAACCAAGAAATGTGACAGCATTCAACGTTTGAGTTGACGCCCTTTTTCTGTTCTTCTCAACTTGGCAAGTAAAACAAAATAAACCAATAAAATAAACAAAACGTTGCTGTGTTAACGTTTTTTTCTTCACCCACGCTCTGAGCCAGAATTTATCGAAAGCGTGAATCTCAGAAAAAATTCCATTCGAACAGACAATTTTCTTGGGTAACATTTCCTAACGTTGTCAAATAACGGAAAGCAAAAAGCAACAGCTCTAAGAACAGAAATTTCGTCCAAAAATCATGCACCGTATCAATGGTTGTGTTTTCTTTGCGACCATTCTTGTCGCAATAGCATACGGTTGGTTTCTAACTTCTGTATTCTTACCTATTTGAATGTAGAAACTGTGCCAAGCTTTTGGCATGGGATTTTTCAATTTCTCAAAATCGCATTCAGAATGCAAACGATTGTGGAATGGAAAAAGAGTCCACCAGATAAAAAAATAACGAAAGATCGGCGATATGGTTGCGTTTTCAACCTTTTTTGTCGAGTTTCGTGTCAGAAGTATAGCGAAGCGTGCTGCTGCCATTAAGCTCTGCAGACACTGTACATACATGTAATATCTGCATACATTCAGTGTTCACAGCATAAATTGAACTGTGAAAAATATCCTCTTGCACTTGCGAAAGGCGACATTTGCGACGACTGTTGTCTCCGCGAATGCTATTCGTCGAAGTCGGCGGACAACTGCAAATGCACGAACGTCGGTTCGGCCGCGCCGCCAAACGGCCGGCGTCGTCATCACCATCACAGTCGTCATTTCAAACGACGCCTTCACAACAACATCGCTGACTTCTGCGAATGCGTCACGACGCCGCCGTCTGGTACGGCAATCTGGTCCCGCTTTAGTTTTCTTCACGCCGAAACAGTGTAGATGTAAATATACAACGGGAATGTTGAAAACTGGTGCAATGTCCTGCTTCAGCCTTCGTGTCTGCACTCTCGCACAAACCCAGAGTTTACGGTGAACTGCTAATGACTTCCAGTGCTCAGCCACTTTTTCCTAGATGCTCAATGGTTTTCTGAAATCTTTCTTCAGCCTATTTTTCTTTCCGATTCGTTCCCTGTACTTATATAAAAGTGCACTGTTTTATGAATTCAGAGTGTGCCGTTCGTGCCATTTTGTCCCTGTTTATTTTTATTGTCTTTCGTCGTCGTTTTAATTGAGTAAAAGTAAAGTAAAACCCCAACGTCGTCCACCGGTCGGTCATCACACACAGCAGCTCGGATCGTCTCGCAGTCCAGTGAGCCATTTACACATGCTAAGCAGGACATTGCACTGGTAAAACGAGTGCATGTGAAAAAATTAAAGCAAAAACGGCTGTGCGGTCAGTAAAGTTGATCAACGATCGAGATTTGTGCATAAAAAGAGAAGCTGATGACAAAGTCACTGCTGGATTCGATGAACCGGTTAAAGGTTACAAATGTAAATTTAAAAAGTTGATCGCACAACCGTTTTTGCTTGAGAAAAATGTTCCACACGGGTTTTTAGATCCATACGTTTCTTTACCTCACATTTATCCCATGTTTTAAAAAAGTTATGTGTCTCAGATGTGGAGTTTTTTTATTCTTTTGTTGATCAATGTCAACCAGCAATAGGAAGTTGTTGAGTGAAGGCATTTTTGGTGCTATGGTGTATGCATATATGCTTCTTTTGTTTTGCCAGCTTTTTGTCAAAATGTACCTTTTTTCAGTGAAAAACTATAAAACCAGTAAAAATAATGTTCTACATTTGTTACCTGTGCTTTATTCGATTCAGCAAATGATGTGGAATGGCTACCAACGGAGAAAGGCTGCATCAAGGGCAAAAATGATGGACCACCAAAAAAAGTTAGTGCTTTTCTGCCGGTTGATACTTTTGTTTGTTGATCTACGTAATACGGTGGATTGTAAACTACTAAAAAATAATGATTTCATTTCTACTCCAGACAAACTCAATTGACGAATGCAAACAGTTCTGTTTGAGAACACTTGGTCGGCTCAGTTGCAACTCGGTCGAGTGGCGCCCGGAGGACGGCGACTGTGCGATCAGCAGAGCGACTCGATTCCAAGGTTAGTTTTTTGTGTTTTTATGCTTTTTCCACCCAAATCCAGCACCAAAAAAGTTGAATCCACAAGAAAATCGGATACTTTTTTCTGCTCGATCGATGTTTCCGAGTGCTGCAGTGGAATATGGTTCATTTTGTGTTCTGCGATTAGGTGATTGGCTAAATTCGCACCAGGTTTAACGTAGCCATCATATGAGCTCTGGCTACGACTCTTCTGGCGTTTTCTCCTGGCTGTTCCTGCGACAAGTGTCGGTCAGAGGAAACGATGTTTAATTTTTTCTTGCATTCCTTTTCTTAGGCGACTACAAAAGTCCTTGTCCAGCACCGAACGCTCAAGTGCAGTTTGCGGAGGTGGCTCCCCCGCCGCAAGCAGCGCCGCCGACGGGCAAAAAGCAGCGACACTGACATCATTGAAAACAACAGCATTTGCGATTGTGATTTTAAGGGCATTCATGAAGCGTTATTTAGTGACCGCGTAGCTATGTTTTAGCACAGCTACGTGTCACCAAATACTGCTTCATGAATGCCGCTTTACGCTCATATTCAAAATGTTTAGAATACTCTCAGATGTTTATTCAGCTATTTTGGTCGTTTTAGTCGGTCCATTTTCAGATGTGAGTCGATGTCGTTGATCTCAGGCATGCATGTATACGCCAGGAATGAATTAACAAAACTGTAGAGAAATCTGACGAGTCTGAACTTGAGGGTACGGATAGTGTTGATTAACCGATACGGCACCGCGGTACGCATGCCTCCAATCTGGCAAACAATCGGCAAACAACAAACGTTTCGTATTTAGTTAAATCTTCTTGTCCCAAAATGACACGCAATTTTGCTTTAGCACGCCTCATCAACTCCGCCTCACAAAATTCGTTTCAGGCTAGATCTAACGCTTTGAAATGCGTTATAAACGCTGTCAGCTACAGTTTTCAAAGTAATACGCTGCTGGTGGTCTCAAACTGAAACGTTCAATAGCGTTGCTTACTGAATTTGAATTGCCACTTGAAAGCCCATGAAGGAGTTTGATGCACTTCACACATGTCAATATGCTTTGACCACAACACACCAAAAAGATGCAGCGGTGAGACCCGTGCCGACCAGATGAACGATTTCTCCAAATCTTCTTTGAGCCAGGCATTATTTGCAGCAAGAATGACGACATTTTGTTTGTCATCATTTCCTCTGAAACAAAACCGGCAACTTCAAAAGCTGTAGAACCTCATATTTACACGCCACAGACTTCAGGACAATAAGAAACATACTCGAAAACTTTGGTAGTTTTTATGAAGCATTTTGAGTGAAGTTTTGTTTGCGGTACACAATTTTTTGCTGCAAGGAACAAGCGACCCCACTGCAGCTTACGCAGATTGCACGTGATATATCGTCACGGCTTTACTGAGTTTTCGTAGTTAGCCCTACATGTACATTTTTTCCACACTTTTTCCTTTCGGTCTAACGCTGTGCGTAAAAACTATAATCTTAAAAAATCCTTAGCACGATAAAAAGAATGAACAGAAAACAACACGATTTCGTACGTAGAAACCAAGCCAAGGGTTCCGTGTTCTTTATGTAGTGGTCGAGTAAGACTATGATTGATCTGTGCAGCTTCAGATCGAATTAAGATATGTAGCTAATAACATTACGCTCACTACCCATAGCAGCTGTGCTGAAGTTGAAACAGCACGCGGGCAGCGGGTACACTCGCTGGACGCAGCAAAACAAGCCCACACGATACACGCTATGACGCAGACATCACGTCGATAATGAAGCAGTCTTTGAAACCTCGGCTACATGGACAACGCTTTACTCAAGATCCCTGCTGCTTTCTTCATAAATACAGAGACATAACCGAAACTGCGATCTGTATGCATGTGATCTGAATTCTGATCTGTCCGTGTACACGAAGCATTTTTTTGCCGGTTCCTGTGGGGAGCCGTTCCTGTGCGTCTTTGTTTGATTTTGTGGCGTGACGGTTTCGTTTTTTTATTGAATTTTCGTCTGCCAGGACGACACAGACTTTTTTCTGCTGGGCTTCGTAGAAACAAACAGTGAGAAATTTGAAGCTGGGCCTGGTCTAATCTGGGGCTCAGCTACATGTCCAGAAGACGGACGCTAGATTTGCCTTTCGCAGCCTGGAGTTGGCAGTTTTTGTAATGTGTTTTTTTAAATAAAAACTGCCTATCCGGTTCGTTTTCGTGTTTTTACTTTGCACACGCTTCTTTGAGCGGTTAAAAATTGTTTGTCATTCCGTTTTCTGTCCGAATGCCACATCAACCCAACCCAAGACCACGCGCACTGACGTTCAATTTCCTTTTTTATGTTTTCCGGTTTGGTTTCCTTTCTGTTTTTTTTTGTTTGCTTGATTGTCCGTAATACCCTCCAAATTTTCAATTCATCGGGAGATACAATTGCAAAAACATTATTGCATATTACGTAGCGCCGCATACGGCATAGTGGCCAAAAAGTTACAAAGTGTGCCAGAAGTTATTATTTCGAAATAAATCTCTCATGATCACCACGCTGTGATGTGCTTTATTATTTCATCTGAACTTTTCTCGGTTCGATGCAAAGTAACACGGACACCCACATGTAATGTATTTTTAGCGCTGTATAAAGCGCGAAAAAATGTCATAGGAACAACTCGTGTGGGGCTTTATTTTTCAATTTCACAAAAGTTTTCGTCCTAGCGCATTACTTGTTTTGTTTTGTTTGTTTTTTGGTTTGTTTTGTCTTCTTATCGCTCCGCTATCGTTTAAGACCAAACAATCCAGCAGAGCGCTTTTCAAAAAAAACGCGTTTTTTTTATCATGCGCGCTGTTTTTGTGATTTGCTTTTTATAATCACTGCTGTGGTTTCGTTTGAAGAGCACGGCTACCACGAAGCTACAGTGTATTTATTTGCCAGTTTCGGTTTTTTTGGTCGTCTGCACATCTGCTTGTCATACAGTAAAGGATTGCTCAGTTCAAATGAAATCTTCTTATTGTTCACTTGTTTAGTTGTCAGTATCACACCCCACACGACACGTCATACACACCCGCGGTCCCAGTATGGGTTGTCTGAAGTTTATCACGTTTATTATTATCACATATACTGTACAAAAAGCTTGTCAACAAAACTTACCGTGTCTCAGAAGAGTAGACACGTTTGCTCTTGTTTCTCGTGCAAATCGAATGATAGCTGAAAACGAGCTGTCTGTTTATAACTGACCGCTACCATGTCCACGATCTAACACCGGGTTTTTTGGACAAAGTGGTGGCACAAACAGACAAAACCTGACAATTTGTACACGAATTTTACCGAAAACGTTCGACGGTTAATCGTGTCAAGACCCAACATAGTGTCTACCACCGTAATCAATTGACCGCACTTTTTACTACCGCACTGAAATTACCTGAACTTGACTGAGAAAACGAAGAATAAAGTGTCAGTTTTGTAAAACCCGAAAATAAATCGATGTCAGAAGACAGGCGAGAAAATGAATAAATGTTTCGGTGCATGCATCCTTCGTGTCAAAAAGTTGTTCTTCATGCGTCTTGTTAATGTTCACATGAAAAATGCATGAATGTAAGAGCACTTTGCCGGTCATTACGATTGATTTCAGCGCTCCTTTTTCGACAACTGGCTAAATGGTTGCGTTTGGGCGTACCGCGTGCTGATTGGTTGCACACGCACCAATCAGCATGCGTGCCAGCTGACTCGAACTTTTGACTGCAGAAATTGTGAGCCGTATTTTTATGGTGCGCGGGCCGCGTGAACCGGAAACTGCGCGCTGTTTTTGTATCAATTTTCGGTGCATTATTTAGTATTTTCGGTCACGTCACGTCACGTACTGCCTTCTTCGTGCCAGCCGGTAATAGCCAGTTTGAACCGCTATAATGCTGAAGCTAAAGTTGACTATCAGTATGTGGTGTGTACTGTGTATTGGTTTTTGCCTTACATTCGCCATGTAGTGAACGTATTTTCCACAAGCTTTTATGTCAATAATAAAACCGTAAACCGACAGTGCACGTTGTTCGAGTTTGGTAAGCCTGCCACAAATGTTGCCCACTTTTCAAGTCAAGAAAAATCACTTTGACTATCTGTTGTTTCGTACTGTTTCGTATTGTCTAATTCTACAAAAAGTGAATAGTTTTTTCCAACGCCGATTTCTCCCTGGCTTCAAAAAAGCAGTGAAATTAAGAAATAACATGTCCACCATTGTGTGGCCACAAAAAGCCGGTGGCGTTTCAGTTTACTTGTCAGCATTATTATATGCCTACGTGAGTTCCACCCAAGAATTTATTGATTTAAAACGGCAGATATACACGACAACACAACGCTCTAAAACGCAAAAACACGCCAGAAGGACGAGCAAGCTTGAACACAACAACGTTCTTGCTTATGGCTGCTGCGAATGCTTGAAGCGCACACGCAGTGTATAAGCCAGAGGAATATTTGAAGCTGAAATAATCGCATATGTATGTCATTATATTGCATTCCGATCTGATGTGCAGAATATTTGAACGATAGAAAATACAGAATAAATGTCATCATTCTTGAATTCCCGACCCCCTATGTTGTTGTTGGTTGCCGTTTTTACAATCGCATCATGTCAGTGATATTGGTTCGATGGTTTTGCCTGCGCTGTTTGCGCAGCTTGTATGTAGGTTTGAAAACTACCATTTTGCTTTTTTGGCCTGCGTATATTTGTAATCGGAATATCAAGCGGCTTTCAAAAGTTCAGCTTTTTTAAGATAAAAGCATTCGTGATCATATCAAGTTTATCATATTTGGGAATGGTCTGGTCAAAGCTGACTGAATGAACAGAGGGATCAGCATCAGCATTTGTTGTTACAATGTGTGTTGCGTTGCGTCTCCTGTTCGTCGCCTCTACTCCGTTTTTATAGATTTTTTTGCGCTGACTAACACTCACTAGTGCCAACGCAACCCAGACAGAAAATTGCGTCATCCAGTGTCTGACAAAAAAAGTGCTCTCAAAGGCGCCACGGAAGGATTGAACGTGTATAGAAGGTTAAAGTTGTTCCGCCTCGTTTTTTTGCGGGTGTGTTGTTTGACAACAAATCGGTGTAGCTCTCTTTTTTGCGTCCGAACTGAGAACAGTATACTTTCTGATTTCTCCTTCAATGAACATGTTATGAATCACGTTTTATTTACATTTGTTCTGTCAAAGACATTATTGTTTCCAGAGTACAAGCATGCTCCTAGCATTTTCGTTCAAAAAGTTCTTTGAGCCAGCGTAAACATGTTTGAACCAGAAGTGGTCTGTGTACTGCCACTGTCTACGTGACGATTTTCTATTATTACGCTTGAATTTTCAAAACAACGCACGTTTGAAGTATTTTTCAAATTAATTCGATCACCGTCATTGAGGCGCATGTTCTGGCGCATTAATGTGATCATAAAGAATCACATCAGATGACATCAAAAACTTGTTCTACCGCACGTCGTGTTTTCTAGTCGATTAAAAAATCTATATGCAATGTTTTCGAGTAAATCAGTTAAAACATTTTTGTTTCGTCGCACACTGAAAAATTTAGTGTCAACTTAGAATAAATCGCATGAAAAACCGTGCGCAACTTCTGACGCGCATTCCAAGGTCGCATTTCTTTTTTAACAGATCTTCTTGACAGTTGCAAACGTGTCATGATATATTTTGTATGTATTCTCGTTTGAAACTTTATAGACCATTTCAGAACCGCACTTATTTCTACTGAAACAGCTGTTGAGTTTTTCTTCATTTCAGCAGACTCCGGGCCATACCACAACGGTCTAAATACCTTTTTTGTGAAAAACAACAAATTCACAAGATGGCGAAAAACGGGCCACTGAAACAAAGGACAATGAGTGAAATGGAAGAAGACGACGAAATGGACGATAGTGGACTGCGAATGAAACGGTCGATCAGTTTATTTAGTGGCGTTTCAATTATTGTCGGCTGTATTATTGGCTCCGGGATATTCATCGCACCGAAAGGCATACAAGAGAGTTAGTGAACATTACCTATTTTCATTGTGTTTTTTTGAGGGTGAGACGGAATTTTGAACTTACATTGTTTCGTTTTGTATTTCATTATCGCTTTTTTCTTAGCCTGTACCTAACTGATTTGATAGTTCATCTTTTAGTTCGTCTCAATATTGTCGGATGTGTAATGGAAACTTCAATTTATATTTTTATTAATTCACAACAAAATCAAATTGTTTATACAACTTGCAGAATGCGGCAGTGTCGGCGTTTCACTGATCGTCTGGGTGGTGTGCGGTGTGTTTTGTGGTTTCGGAGCATATTGCTACGCCGAGCTTGGCACCTTGATTCGCAAAACTGGCGGCGACTACGCGTACATCATGGAGGCATTCGGTCCGTTCATCGGTTTCATTCGACTGTGGATAGAGGCGATTGTTGTCAGGTTTTGATTTTGTTTGCGTGTATTGTCATTTTTTTCTTCTTCTGCCATTATGTCAATTATTTTCTATATTCTGTTGGTAAAGTTTAGATCCGTTTAGTTTTTCCCATTTCCCATTTGTTGTCATTTCATTTAGACCGTGCACCGCCACTGTCGTTGCACTGACCTTTGCCATTTATATTCTGCGACCGTTCTATCCGAACTGTGACCCGCCCGCTGGAAGCAAGGAGTTACTGGCAGCACTGTGTTTAAGTACGATTTTGAGAGTTTTTGCAATTTCTAGCCAAAGTTTCATGTTCATAAAACTTCTTCTTATCTTCTTGTTTTAGTATTTTTGACGGCGGTGAATTGCATTTCGGTGAAATGGGCGACGATGGTGCAAGATTTCTTCACGATTGCTAAAGTGCTCGCACTGATTCTAGTCATTATCACTGGTGTTATTCTGTTGTGTACCGGTAAGTTTCGATCGATTTTGGTTTTTCTTACTGAAATTGATGATCAACAGTTACTCTAATCGTTGTGTGTCCTCGTGTTCGTGGCATAAAGTATTGTGTCGCTTGTTACAGCAATCATATTGCACTTTGTGCTTGCGAACGTGACAATTTGTTCCATTGTCTTCAGTTGCTTCCTTTTTTCAGGTAAAGTTGAGTATCGCACGAGTTTCGAGAATCCATTCGAAGGCACTTCAGACGACATTGGCGCAATGGCGGTCGGCTTCTACTCCGGCCTTTTCGCTTACAATGGATGGTTGGTGTAATTATTCTTGCCGTTTTTGTTGATCATGCTGTATCACCGTGCATTCTTCTGTATTTTATCGTGTTATTCTTTAGGACCTACTTGAATTTCATTGTGGAGGAGTTGCAGCGACCGAAACGGTAGGTTGATAGTGAAATACAACGTAATGAACATTTAATATTGTGTTTGTTTTTTATTTTTTTATTTTTTTGCGAAATTTTCCACAGGAATCTTCCGCTTGCGATAGGCATTTCAATGTTAATTTGCACAATCATCTACGCGCTCGTAAACATCGCGTTCTACACAGCGATCAGCCCCGATGAGATGCTCGAGACACCGGCTGTTGCCGTCGTACGTTTTCTGACTCATTTTTCTTTTTCTTTCCTTTTTTCAAAGTTTACAGTTTTACGTTTCAGGCAATCTTGATCGGGGGTTGTTTCTGTTATATTAGCGCTTTATCTTATTTGCTTTTTTCAGGAGTTTGCCAACAAACTGTACGGCCCAATGGCCTGGGTAATGCCCGTGTTTGTGTCGTTCTCTACTATCGGATCAGCAAACGGCGTCATCTTGACATCGTCACGGTATGTTCCATCATTGTTTTCTTTTGTGTTCGTATTTTGTAAAACAACTCATGTTGGACTCTTATGTCAGGTTGTTCTACGCGGGGGCACGCGAAAATCACATGCCCCAACTGCTAGCGATGATTAACGTCAGACAGTTGACGCCAGTGCCCGCCGTGTTGTTCACGGTTTGTGTTTTTTGTTTCCTTGTTTGATTTTCCGTTTCCGCATTAGAGAACATTTCTTTTCCAAAAAGTACTATTACTGTGATTTTAAATACTCGTTTCCCAAACTTCAACCTTGATGTTTTCGTGCAGTTTCACTTGTCAGATGTAACATTGATAATCTATTATGCGTTCATTTCAGGGTCTCTTATCATTAGGCTATTTGGCAATGAGCAACAACGTCTACAGTCTCATCAATTACATTCAAATTGTGTACTTTCTCGCAATCGGCGTCGCAATAGTTGCGTTGCTGTACTTTAGGTGGAAGTGGCCGGATAAACCGCGACCTATCAAGGTTATTTTAAATTTTTAACTCCGTTAAAAATGCATTCTGGCTGATGTTTCGTGCAGCCACTGACCACCTTCATAACATTTTTGAGAAATCTTTTCAGGTCAGTCTGGTGTGGCCGATAATCTTTCTTGCGGGTTGCATATTCTTAGTCGTCATGCCCATATTCGGCAGTCCAAAAGATGCTGGTCAGTTTTTTAAGTTTTTTTATTGTTTCTTTATGACGTTTTTTGAATCTTGGTTTTGGTGTTAATTTTCAGCCATTGGTCTCGGTATCATGCTGACTAGTATTCCCGTGTACATAGTATTCATCTGGCTCGGAGATCGAAAGCCACGCTGCGTCGACAATATGATTAGTAAGTGGAATTAGATTTTTAGTCTTTTTTTACTTTCAAACCACGTCGTTTTTTAAAACTTTGTTCAATATTTTTTGACTTCGTTTAGCTGAGACTCGATTATTTTCAAAATTCTTTAATTTTCAGCTGCATTTACACGATTCTCACAGAAGTTGCTCTATGTTGTACCAGAAGACAAAAAGGAGACTTGATTGATACGGAAGATTTATGTTTGTCAGTTTAAAGTCTTTTCTTTGAATACGTGACGCTAACTTATTTATCTATAACTATACTTATTTATTTATAACTGAAAAAAAACAGTATCCCATGTAATCCCGCAATCGGTAGCATATCATTTAAAATACTTTAGATTCATACTTTCTCATTTAAATCAACCCTTATTGTATCATCCAGCACAGTTAGTTTACTTCTAGTTGTATTTTGGGTTTACTTTGATTACTGAGCTTGGTGGTTAGGTCCCATTGTTAAACCAATTTCCAACGTTCAGTGATTTTTTCGACTGTATCTTTGTACGTGTCTCGTGGATTCAAATGAGGTTTGTTTCAGCCGTTATCGTACAGTTACATTCACAGTTACATTGTTCAATTATCACGGTACGGTGTTCTCATCTTGTTGTCCGTTGGTTTGCGTTGTCTTTTTGTTTGTTTGGTTGGTTCTTTGTTAGTTTCTTGTTGTTTTGTTCAGAAATATATTGCAGCTACATACTTTTTTCGACATTGATGAATGTACGGTATTTGTTGTTATACAATGTAGCGTGTATCTGTTTTTTGGATTCGGAGTTTTCAGTTGGAATTGGAATCCTTGACTTCTGAATTTCTGATGGTTCAAATGGCTTATTAAATCGAATCTCGTTATGTCGAGTTTAAACGTTAATAATACAAAAAATAAAAAGCTTTGAAAAATAGTCTGTTTTTTGTTTTGTGTACTGCGCAAGATTTTTTGTTTTTTGATTCTTTAATGATGAACTGTCCTTTATTTTCTAAACAACCAAGGCCGCAGGGTGCTTCAGCAGTTTGATTGAGTCCTTTGATTTCAAATTATCTGCACCGGGTTCTATCTCAGTTGCTGAACCAAAAGAAACTAATGGCATGTCGTGTGCTCCACCTATCGTGTTATTTTCTTTCTTTTGAAAAGACGCCAGTAATTCTTTTTTGGCCTCAGTAGCGTGCATCATCTTCTCCAGATTGGTTTTTGAAAACTCCCCAAATCCCAGAGCTACATGTCTGTGCGGTCTTTGTCGGAAAACAAAACTCTGTTTCGTGCAAGCACCACGCACAGTGTATTTACTAAAACATGTATGATTACTGTTACAAAATTACGACTATTCAAATCTAAACAATGGTTTCAAATTCAGTTAACTAGTGCAAATTCTCAAAACTCACGTTTTCAGTTGTGGAGCGCCACAAACAAAGCGCCTGCATGAGCTGAAACTACTGCGGCCTGATAAAGAATTGAACTTTTTGCTATGGCAACAAGCCTCTCATTGGAGCTCGCTGAGCTGAAGTACAGCACGGGAAGAGTAGATTTTTAATCATATATAACAACAGTTATTGAATATGACAAACTCGTTGTGGCTTTTCAGTGCGTGTGCCATGCTCATTTTACTGACATGTGAAATGAGGGCATGAAAATAACAATATATCATGCTAACATCGTAAGCTGCCCCACAGTGGCACTTTGTTAGTTTTTTTCGGTTTTTAAGCATTTTTTTAGGTTAAGTTTTGCTTATTGTTTAGCAGGAAACCGGTACCAACCTGATAATGACGAAAGATCATCAATTCAGTTGCCGCCACTGAACGCGTGTGCGACGGTGTGTACAGTACCTTGGTGCGGCTGCCACAACGGACAGTAATGATGTTGTAAGACTTGCTCAAACGTTTTTGGCACCACACGACTTGCTGCCAGCATATGGGAAGTGTGCAACAAAAATGTGTTGCCATCAATCAGCTGGCAAAACTGCTGCAGGCAACAAAATTCTGCCAGTTGGCGGCAACTTGCACCACGGTACACAGTATCCGTCTCTGACGCACGATTCGGGCACATTTTCGAAAACGCCATGTCAAAAGTTTCTGAGTCTCGCAAAGTAATAGAATGTGTTCAAACTCACCTTCGTGCAGGCAAAACAGAAGCGTTGATTACAGAACTCCGTTATGGATGATAATGCAATGCACGCTCTCGTTTTGCCTGAACGCAGAAAAGCACGTAACATGCTCCAATCATTTATTTCGACTTTTGCTGTCCGATTCTGGGCAGCATCAGTGTTTTCTCTCTTCGACAGAAAGAGAAAAACAGGTTCGACGTACATACCGTATGCTGAAATGAAGCACGCACGGCTACAGGACAACGCTCCATCCGGCGGCGCATGCCAGTTCAGTTCCTGGTTGTACTCCGAGGAATTTATGTGCGCTCGATGGGCGTGCTTTGCGCTCGTTTCAAACTGTCATTTTCGGTGAAAAAAAACGCTGCGGTTGCATCGCACGTGGGCATGGGTTACAGCTTGCTCTTTTTTTTAAAAAAGTAGAAACTTTCACAGGAGCCTGTGAAACAATATACTTCAGGTGCTGTTACATGTTCGTAATGGGCTTTTTTACAAGCAGTAAAACAAGAAATACAGCAAGAACACTGATGTGTATTTCATCACATCATCAGCGCCGAAACATTTTTTAACAGTAACCAGTAACCACAATGGTGCAACTGTTTCGCTCATGGGAAGTTCCACGGTGGCTCTACAAAGTACAAGTATACGATGTATGTACCTTCAATTCGGGCATACATGGTAAAGCACCGGAAACTGTACAAAACTGGAAACTGCAATTCCTTTGCACGTGTACGTGCCTATTGAGGATTCGACAACAGCTGTAATGTGATGTCTAAAAACTGTCCGAAGCCTCGTTCTGCATAACAATGTGATACAGCGCAAGCTCAGCGTCTGAGGTTTTCAAGCAAAAACGAAACTTTTTCGTTTTTTTCAACTTGTCCGCATATGTACAGTGTCTGTCTCGCCTGTCATGTAGCCATGAGCCATGTTACTCGCGCCGCAGTGAACAAGAAGATAGATCAATAATTCCTTGTTGTTGTTGTTGTTCGGGTCTATAGTAAGCTCATAAAAAAAGCTGACGCCGTCGCCTCATATGCAGCTTACTGTTCAGTTTTCGCGTTGCGTTATTGCAATTTTTGTGATGAACGCAGACACCCCGGGCAGCGATATTGGAATTTACCTCTGATTTTTCATTAGCGAAGCCTCATTGAATGGTTTAAAATACATATGCCACTTATGGATGTGCGCGTGACTGACGTGAACGCGGTCATTCACATTGTTACTTTTTCACGCTTCCGTTTAATTTAATTTTTGTTTTATTACATCAATTTTTTCAAATAATGGATTGGCTTGCATAAGGTGAGGTTTCCACTCCGGTGCAAACGTTCTACGCGTCGCCGTTAGGTTAACTCAGTACCCTCATTGTGATCTGATGAGCAAGAAGAAGTGCATGTTTTTCCATGTGGCTTTCTCGTTATTTTCTCTTTCTTAGTTATTACATTCTTTCGCGTCTTCGTGGTCTGATTGAGTTTTTTGCGCGCACGTGCGCCGGGCCGGACTACATGGGCGGTTTTCAATATATGCATGTGTGCTTTTTCCATTT
>JASANC010002320.1:0-32914 GCA_030248135.1 Theristus sp. LFF4_11 | reverse complement strand
GGGGTGTCACTGCAACTTAGGTCCATGTAGGGGGGGGGTGGGTGGGGTGTCTAGCAAATTTCGAGGGGGTGTGGATGGTCCAGTGTCAGGTTTTGGGGGTGGGTGTCGCGTGACCCCCCCCCCACACGCGGAGGTCTCGGGTGCTCTGGGGGTGTACCCCCCACCCCCCTCGTCGTCGGGACTGATCCTAAGCCAAGCCTTTTTGATAAGGTGAAAAAGGATCAAATTGGTTTTTGCATTTTTTTCTTTCATGTGTTAAAGAGGAGGAGGACCACCTCCACCGTACATGTACTCTTATTAAATATGAAGCCGTAAGCTCACAATCCCGTGGAAACAACCCTCGCTACGTACGTGAGAGGGAGTGGGGCAGCCTCTAAGCCCCGCTCTGTCCATCTTCCTTTTTGAAAACGTTTGGCTTAGGTTAGGATTAGGTCAGGACTATGTTCGGCTTAAAATTAGGCGTTATGAACAGGCTTTCGTTTAGGTTAGTTTCGGCAACGTCCGCCAACATCAGTGGTTTGCTTCAGTGCGACAGGCCAACCATTCAAAACCACGAAAAAGGGGGCGCGGAGTGTGAGCAGCCTCGATCGACCAATCAGATGATTCCCCATATTTTAGGGTTCGACTGTATATTCCTAAACGTTTGTAAGCCAACCCTTTTGAGTTTGATAAGATAAACTTTTGATAAGAAAAAATGGGTGAGTGTCGGGTGCCAGGGGCTCGCGATTGGATCATGAGCAATGAGCATGCCGATGTCGTGGGTAAGTGATTGATTACCATAAAAAGGTTTACAAAATGGATGCAATTCAACTGCCATGACGCACTGACCGCAATTTTTTGAAATTTTCAGAGCCAATTCTGTAATTTTCAATTATATGACAATTAAAGACTTGAAATTCGAGCAGATTAGATGCTTAGGTACAATGTCAATAAAGTTTGGAAGAAATGAGACTCTCACTTACCAACACCCAAGTTTCACCATGATTGCAGTCGCAGGTCAGAGGTCTGAACAGGGGCTCGTAAAGATTATCAAAACAAGCCTCGTTAAATTAACGTATAATACAAATTTGTACGTTAACAAATAAGCATAGCTAGGGTATGTTCGTTTGAGAATGGTTGCAGGTTTGGTCAAGAAATGGCAGACACAGACAAATGGGCGCGGATGTTACATGCACGCTTAGCTAGACACACACTGGACATTCGATTTGCTGAAACGGAAGGCTTGCTTGCCTGCAGTGTGAGTCAGCCAGGCCTCGCAGATGGACACCGCGGTCATATGTGGCCTAATGATCAATATGCACCCCAGTAACAACTGCAGCAAGGGACCAAGTCAACAAAGCTCAGTTGACACCACACTTCACTGTTGTTCAGCGAACACGAATAATGCGACGAAAATGTCAAGAAAACTACCTTGACAAAATGGACTTTTCACATGTAAAACTTCACAAGATATTGTCACATGTCCTATGCACATAAGCTGAACTGAATCCATGCACGTGGTCCTCAATTTTTGGATGAAGCGATCAAAGGCTTCGCACAGTGTATCACCACCCTCGCTTGGTGCGACTACTAGCAGCATTTTGACATGTAACCAACCACGATAGCTTTTCCCCACGTCCACACACACACATGGCCGGGTTTTTGAACGCATTTTGCCAGTGGCACCAACCAGCACAAAGCGGGGACCGCAATAAATCGCCACACCACACCACACCGTCACGCTTTTCTATATTTTATTTGCGCATTTTTTAGATCTCGACGTCCTAAAGAACTGTGACGACAACAGTAAATCAAAGCAACACTGCTGCAATCTAGGGGAAGTTACACTGGGTGAAATCGAACCAGAGATCGTTTTGTTGTATTGAATTCAACATTAAAAAATCCAAGCATGTTGTTGCTTTATCTACGACGGGACGGACAGACTGTGGCAGAGAACTTGCCGTTTGAAATAATTATTATTTCCCGGTATATTGCTTTTTTATAATTCACATTGTGCGTATTTTTATCAAACACACTCATAATTCATGAATTGTTATTGGCAATAATAATGCAACCAAAAAAATCAATGTCCTTTCCTGGCAGTGGCATGTGCAATTGATAGCAGCGGTTATCTTTTATTGTGTTATTCTACCGCGCTAGTAAAAGTGATTTTACAACAAAAACAAAAGGGTGCATTTTGGTGTCGCCAACAGGCGCCATTGAAACAATATTTTGAAAACACAACAGACACACGTTATCAGTATAAATAAACAATGTGTACAACTCGTGTAGCAAAACAGAACTTCACTTTCAAATAAAACCTTTAAAAGTAACAAAAGTAAAACTACCTTTCGTTTCAAGTAAAAACAGACGTCCGCTTTTTACGACCGCCTAATCAACAAGTTACGCCAGTTCCTTAGTTTCAGTTTATCTGCGCACTGATACGAAACACCGAAAATTGTTTTTTGCATACCACGGGTTTGTTTACAGAACGGTTTGTTTCATTCTGCAAAAAACGATGTTACCGTTGTTGGATCATAAAAAGTGGAGATTGTATGGCGCCGTGTGTCTTGCTGTGGGCACGGACGGGAGCCCAGGCCAACAAGCTCTGTAGTACAAGTCTGCTTATCAATGTGTGTGATCGGAGACCATGAGTGTTGCATTGCATTGCCAAATGGTGCACACACACGCTTTCACTGATTGGCACTAAACAGCGCATACTTTCAGCCAGTCATAAATTGCAGCGCACTGATTGGCTGCGTCCATGCTCAACAGTCTCGACTTTCTGCAATATTTCAAATACAGTCACATTTGTTTCATGAATGTGCAGAATTACATGCAGGGTGGGCCAAAAAACTACCGGATTTCAAACTGTTCTATCTCGCGTCTGGTTTGAGGTATGACGCTGAATTTTTAAAACTTTGAAGAACTAGGTTTTCGCATTTTCTCAGTATTTTTAATAATTTTTCCTTATCTGTTGATAATTTTTGACACGTTAAAAAAGTGAAACATCTCATCATGAAAAGTGAAAATTTTCTTCGAGAACTGCTGCAATTTCTTCGACTTGTTTATTGGATCACCGCAACTGATTTTGGTATCTTTGCTCAATGTCAAAACCACGGATTTTAATGACGGTACCCACCCGATGCCGAAAACTCACCACCACTTTCTGGTGCAGTTAAGTGTCTACGTCAATCTTTTGCTGTTACAATTTTTCTTGGAAACCTCAATATTGGTTTGTTTGCAGTGCACCCAGTAGTTTCAGATTTAATCAACTGGAATTTATTCAAACTGAGTATTTGTGCAAAGACGTTATTGTTGTTGTTTTTTAAATAAAATTTTAATGGCTAAATTTTAATTTACCTTTGTCACCGTCGTCATCGTTTTCTTTCAGAAAAAAATTCATCTTAAATTTAACTTTTTTTATTTTTCTGCATTTCATAAATCACAAAAAAACAAGTTTTCTCCATTAAAAATCCAAACATTCATCAACACAAACACTCAAAAATTTGAAATTTAAAGAAGCAAAGTGGAATTTGAACGGCCCGTTAGAACCTGATCAGGGTTACGCACCAGCCAGTCAGCTAATGCCCCAAATAATCCAGTCTAACCAGACTCGACGTAGATAAATTTGAAATCCGGTAGTTTTTTTGCTACACTGTACTATTTTCTGATGATCTTTAATCGTGACAGATGATTTTGTCATTTTCGAAACATTTTTCAATCTTGGTTTCGGTCGAGTCGTTAAAAAGGGTTAGAAGTTACCCCACGGGAGAGAGGGACGGTTTTTGGGTTGGGATGTGACAATTCCTTTCATCCCCCCCCCACGAGGCGCAAAGCCAAGTCCACACCCTCAACCCCACCCCTATGTTTGATACTGTTTTTCATTATAGGGTTTTCGAAGTTTCACACTGTAAAACACGTGCAATCAGCAGATTGGTCGATATATGTACATTATCTTCTCACGCCCCGCATTTTTTCGGGAACGGGTTTTCGTTTATTAGGCTTTTTCCAAAAATAGCAGTTTTCTCCAACGAAGGTTTCTTGTCAACAGAGTTTTGACCTTGATCTTCCACAATCAACAATTTTTACAAAACAAAACGCGATCCAATTTATTTTTGGTTGTTTGATGACGACGACGTCAGCTGTCCATTTCGACCTCTTCGGCACCGTTCTTTTTTTATCAAATGATAAAACGTGTCACGAACTTCCTATTATTAACAATTTGAACACAACCAGCCCTGGGTTACTTCTTGTGCTTTTTTAAGTGATCGATCCTTTTGTGTGCACTGATAACGGTTTCTGATAACAGATGATAATCCCGTTTCCAAAAAAAACATCAGAGCAGAGTGTGAGGAGATCAGGTGCATTTGACCAATCAGCAAATGGCATCCTATGTCATGCGCACTGAATACAGTTTTATCAGTTTTATTCAAAAACTAAAAGTGTAAGAAAGCGATTTTTCAGAAAAATACAGAATAAATAATAGTTTGGGTGTCCAGGGGAAAATCCAGTTGCGTCAACGATGCTTGATCCACCGCCCGAGTATTTTGAGCAAAACAACAATGAACTCAGCAAGGAGGACACTGGCAGAGACACGCACACGCGGCGACGGACACGTCTAAAACAGGTACGGCATTGGCATTTTGCCATTTGACAAAGCGGGTTTTCAGTTTGAAACGTGAAACGATGAAAACTCAGACAAAGAGACCTAAAATAACCGCGATTTCGTCGTGCCATGGAGGTTTCATGAATTCCCTGTCTCTTTTGGAATGGATTTTGAAACTAATGTCCTGATTTTGAGATCAGCGCACCGAAATCTCATGTAAAAGTCTATTTTTTCTCTCTTTCGTCATATTTATCAAATAATGCCTGCTCCAAGCATAATTCTGGAAATGCCTCAGTTCAGTTTGTCGACTTTGAAAAATCAATGACCGACCAAGGCAACACATACAATCGAACTGTAAATTACAGGTAATCAGTTCATTGGCTGCGTTTGAGACTGGTCAAACCAATTCGATGCAGCCAACCAGCATGTGTCAGATTATTCAAGTGCTAGTAATATGCACACCAACAATCTTTGATATACGATATACAATTTGATATGCACCGCACGATAACAATGATTCAGTGCAAAAACCTTTAACTGGAAACTGGCTTACACTGTATGTCTTGTTTTTGTGCATATTTGTGACAAGGAAACAGTTTGCGTGTGTGTTTATACAGGGTGTCCCAAAAAAACATAACAAAAGTAAATGGCTCGTGCGGCCGACTGGTTGCACGTGAAGCCGTGAAATTTGAAACACTTTTAGAAAAAAGGAACACATTTTGTGTGTTCAAATTTTATCCCGAAATTCCACTTTTTCAATAACATTTCAGCAGAAATACGTAAAAGCTCAAAAATCACCTAAATTTAGTTTTTTGACTCAAGATAAACATCATTGTCGTCATCGAGAATCTCATCTGGCAGTGGCACAAGCTCATCGTCAGCTTCAACTTTACTGATGTCATCATGTTCATGCTCACGGTCGTTCAGTTTCATGTTTCTCGGCTGCTCAATGTGTTTTCCATTGTTCTCAATGAACGACGACATTCGATGTTTGAAACTGATGATCACTTTCTGGTGCAGCGCCCGATCATCGATGATTTTTTCTCACACCGCTGCAGTGGTGGGCGCCGAAAATGGCCCGCATTATCCGTCAGATGCCCCCAAACGCAGAAGTCAAAGGCTTCATGTCCGGACTCCTCTCGGGCCATTCAATTCTGCCCATGCGGCCGATCCAGCGGTCACCGAACGACGCCGACAGCCACTCGCGCACTTGTTTCAATGTTCCTCTTGACTTATGGGTTTGGGGCACCTGAAGGAAATTGTGTACCGTTCGGCGCCCAACATTTTCGACAATTTGAAAACCAAAATTCGCAGTGGTGTGCAAAAAATCAACGATGATCGGGCGCTACACCAGAATTGCTCATCAATTTCGAACATCAAATGTTGGCAATCATGAGAACAATGAAAAAGACATTGGGCTGCTGAAAAAAGTGAAACTAAAGGGTCGAGAGGGAAAATCTGATGAGATCAGTGAAGACGAAGCTAATGATGAACTTGCGCCACTGTCATATGTGAATCTCGATGACGACAACGATGATTATCCTGAGTCAAAATGCTGAAGTTAGGTGATTTTTGAGTTTTTACGCATTTATACCAAAATATTATTGAAAAAATGGAATTTCGGGATAAAATTTGGACACACAAAATGTGTTCCTTTTTTCTAAAAGTGTTTCAAATTTCACGGCTTCACGTGCAACCAGTCAGCCGCACGAGCCATTTACTTTTGTTATGTTTTTTTTGGGACACCCTGTACATTCGTCAAACATCAGTAGAGTGACCCGTGCGCTCTCCAAAAGCATTTTACGATCATCAATGTTGCGTAACATCGATTTTCTTAGAAGCAAACAGAAACTTGGCAGACAATATAGTCAATATGCACTCTGTTATAGGTTGCATTTGCTGAATGGGTATTCTGTCGGTTTCTGGAAAATACCGAAAATGGTGACACGGTTTTGCGTGTGTGATAAAAATTCTCTTTGTTGCTGTCTTTTGGAAGGCACAACAAAATGTATTTCCTTTCGGTCGATCAGCCCAACTGCACAAAACCATATTTTGATACAGTTAATTTTTTTTGCACATTTTGCATTTTGCAGAGCGAGTTTTTTCGTTTTCGTAATTGCATTTTTCAGCGAGCAATTTTAAAACATTTTTTGGGTGGCAACTTAAATTTTAGTCTATTAGCCACATTCTACTTCACCCGATCCGCAAACTTTGTTCTGCAGTTCTTAAAACTTGATTAAAACTGATAGCACAGCGCGTTCTTTTAGTTTCTGTTGTTCGTTGCCAGATTTTATCTTTTGGCTTGAATGAAGATGCTTCAGTCTGTTAAACGTTCCTTGTAGCAAGCACCTTCACGTGGTTTGTGAAACCTCAGTTCTGATAATGTGTCCAAAGAATTCGCTACTGATAACGAACATGCCAGATGTCTGTTGTGGTGCACTGGCGTTTGGCTGCAGACAAGTTCCTTCTTCTGAACTTTGCTCTCTGACAAAAACATCATTTGTCAAATCAGCCACTACTCACGTAGACACAGACTGACATTTTGTCTTTGTCATGTCACATTATTTGACCGTTCAGATGTGCAATTCTCATTTTCACTGCGTGCAACCGTAAACCGATCAGCAACAATTCAGTTGCCGTGGTTGTGTCGCCCATTGCGTCCGTGTTGTGTTTGCAGCGTTTGCATGTGCTTGCCGCCGCCATGCCCATGCCCCTGCCGAAGCCACCACGATGCGACTCGATGCCACTCGTACGCCAAATGTCCGAGTCTGAGACGTCAATTGGCATGAACTCGTTCGAGGCTGCTGACTACCAGGCAAAGATGGTCATCATTGGCAATTCAGGCGTGGGCAAGAGCAGCATACTGCATCATTATCTGCGACAACAGCGACGCCCGGCGCTGCAAACGTTGCACAGCACACAGGTGATCAGACGGGCTTGCGTCTGCTTCGGTGTCGGCTCGCTTTCGTTGGTTTTCATTTAGAACCTGAATTGAATCTATTCAGGACACGTTAACGGAAGAAGACGCGAATGGCTCAGAAAGCAGCGAGAGCAGCAGCGGCACTGTGGAGGGCGTGTACGTGCCGCCCGCAACGGTCGGCGTCGCCATTCACTCGGTGCCGGTCACGTTCAAGCATCCGTTCACTGAAACTGCCACCGCGGTCGCGTTCTCCGTTTGGGACACTGCCGGTGCGGCTGAACGTTTTTTACTGGAATTTTTCAAATCCAATTTTATTACAGCTTTTTTAAATTTTTCGCGTCAACATTTTTTTCACTGCGAAGAACAAACTGAGCGGACGAGCCGAGCCATGAATCTTACACACTGAGAAATACAGGCAAAAAGGGTACACGTGAAAATGAGATTGAATGAGGCTAAGAGCAGTGTGTGCAAGGGCGTGTTGTCACTGTTGCCAGGCCAAGAGCGCTACCTGGCGCTGGCGCCGATGTACTACCGCCACGCAGAGGTGTGCATGCTCGTGTACTCGGTGGTCGAGCGTGCCTCGTTCGACAGTGTGCCGCAGTGGGCAGCGAGTCTGCGCACGCACGCGAGCACCTCCAAGGCAGTGCTGTTGGTCGCCAACAAGTGCGACGCGCCGCCGCGCCAGTGGCAGGTCACGACGGCCGACGGCGAGCGCATGGCCGTGCAGATCCGAGCGGCCGCCTACTGCGAGACGCACATCTACAGGCCGGAGAGCATCGCAGACGCATGGCGCACACTCGCTCAGCAGTTCGCCACCAGGCAGCGCACGCTCAGACGCTCGCACTCCTCGGCCGGCGACTTCCTCGACGCATCCATAAAACTGTCGCTCGACGCGAAAAACACCGAACACAATAAAACGTACAAAATGTGGCTGAAAAAGTGCTGCAGCACTTGAGGCGCCGATGACACTGCATGTACTGGGGCTTTTTGCATTTGATGAATTTGTAGCAAATACTGTACAGTTTCTCTGGAGGCGACCGATATGTTGTTTTCACTGTCGTCATGAGTTTGAAAATTATGACACGCGTCACGCAACGTCAATTGCTGTACTTATCAGTGGTGTCAGAAATTGCAGCTACGAACAAACAGTGCTATTATTACGGACGCGATGGTGAGAAAGTTAGTGTTTTTCAAGTTGTTGCAATATGTTTGTAAATACTTTTATGTTTTTTTTTTTGTTTTTATCAGTGATTCAACGGTCAACTTGTCAACACGATAATCTTGAATATGAGGTTGTTACCTCACATGTTTGTAGCACACACACACAACATACACAGTATCATGCATTCCTACAGATTTGATATTATGTGTATTCTCTGTTTTTTTGCTAGTTGATGGTGAATTTGATGTTCAAAAGGCGATAATGATTCAGAATTTAAAAAAAATCAAAGCAAGATCTTGTATGTTTGGGTGTACACGACAGTCTTTCACAACAACCAATAGTTGTAATAGTGTCTGTTTGCGAATCAATCGATCAGTCCAAGGCTGAATCACACACCAGAATATCACATGTATTCAACGTTTCACGTACGCACAGCGACGAGCGAGCCTGCATCGTGCATGTTCAATAGATAAAGACGCAATGGAAACACAAAAAATGTGCTGCTCTTGTGCGCGTCGGCGTCTGCGCGTTTCCATTGAATTGTTCGGCGGTTTTGTTGAAAACATTTTAACATGGAAACAATTTCTGAAAAATCATTCTTGCTGTTCATGTTTTTGCCTGGTTCAATTCAACTGTTTGTCCGTCAGCGATGCGAGAAAGCTGTATCTTTCACGTTTTTACCACTTTTGTACCAAAAAATAAAAATTGTATCATTTTAACCAATGTAACTTTAAGTAAAACCGTTAGATTATTAACTGAGCTACGTATATTTTTGGTGTGCTGAGTGGCCTTTCCATTTCCAATATTTTCATTGGTGTCCAACTGAGTGCTGTCAGGCCATCTGTCTCATGGACTGTCACATAATCTGCCGATTTCTTTTCTGGATTTGCCAAAAATCAAAAAAATAATAAGAGAAAACGCAAACTTTACCGCAGGAAACAGACGCGTGCTGCTGCGCATTTCAGTTTGCGCTGCCTGCAGACAGCAAACATACACAAATGCACATTTGCAGCAAACAATACAACCGATGTAGGTCACCTCCGAGAGACATGTGTGTCTTGGATGTATGCCTGTTGCGCTGAGTTTATATTCGCATAAGATTTGCACAGCAGTGAGCGCTGAGCAGTGCAGTGTTGTTGTCAGCAGAACAATACCTGAACGCAGCTGCCCCCCCCGTTGGATTCAGTCGACTGAAAGTGAATGATGAAAATCGTGTGTGCCTGCGAGCGGTTCGTTCGAGCGCACTGCCTTGACCGAACTCACGCTTCGCTGTCTCTCATCATCATCATTACAATTTGTCCACTCAGTATGCAGTGGACCCATTTTTTGACAGCAAAAATGATTTCTATGGCATTTTCAGTCTGGGTTTCATGCCATTTTGCGCCAGGGTTTTCATCCTGCCTTTCAGTTTTTTGCCTTTTGGCGATAATATGATTTCAGCTCCGGGACAATCTTTGTCAAGCAAATTCATTTACAGGTAACAACCGAAAATGTAAATCGTCGTTGAACGAGCGATATCACCTGGCACATGGCATAACATCAACAACAATGAAGCGTCTGTTTGCACACGTTTGCTTGGTCACTTGCCTCTGGTTGGCGTCTTACTTTGGCTGGGCTCGCAAACTGTCTGACTTGCCAGTGAAACTGTCCATAATCTACTACGAAATCGAAGGCAAGGGCGCTGGTCCCAGCTACCGATTCAAACTGGATCCGTTCCACAAGCGAGCGCCGTGCGAGGACAACATCAACAACAAGCAGTCAAAAGGATGCAATTTGTCGTTCGGCTTCGATCGATGCCCGCACGGCGCCACACCAGGTTGTCTGGGTTACTATGGTTTCTGATAATTTTCGTTAAAACATGAAAAAATCGAAAAAGTTTTATTTGAAACAGCAACACAAGACCAACCAGGCGCTTGCAAGAACGTTGAGAAAGCTTCATGAAGCTTCAACTAATTGTTGATTTGATGCCAAGAAAGCTCAATCACATTGAGAATCGCTGCCTTTGGAGGAGAAACACTGTCATTAATTTAGCTATAAATAAATCAATGGGTACAGAATTACGTTGTGTATGGAGCTAAATTCTGCTGCATGCAAACTTTGCTCGCACACGCGCTCAGGTGACCATCGCTGTGCGCACGTTGAAATGGCCGGTGCAACCAATCAGTCGTTCTTCACGTGCGACAAAAAAGTAAAACGCTACATCAACGGCATTCAGAAGGAAATCAACGGCACATCGGAGCAGTGTCTCAGTGCAGAACTGGCCGGCACTGGCACCCTGTACAGCGTCACTGTGTACAACAACCAAGTGAAGGTGGCGAACACAACGGTGCCACTTGGCAGGGGCCGACAACTGACGCAGCTTGGGTGCGACCTCAAAGAGCACTGCAGACTCGTGAAGTTCATGCTCTATCAAGACGACAACGACACTGACACTTTATGACACCGACACACACACCCTGTACATTTGTACCGCTAATGTTTGCCCATGACGTCAATTTCAAAATTATCAAATGCAAATAAATTGTTTGATATGTCGGAACAAAATACTCGTGAAAAAATGTGCGGAAAAATAATCGGATTACAATACATGAAAATAAATCACATCGTCTGATTCTATAAATCACATTGTACAAGTATATTAGCTGACCTGACACACATCTATGTATCTGCACTCTTTTGATTTTCCATTGTAATGTTTCAAATGAAAAACAGCAAAAGCCAGAACGTTATAGACCCACCGAGGAGGACGGCGCTTAAGGCGTTCGCTCCGCAGTTTCAACAAACATCGTGACCGGCAATAAAAATTGGGTGTCTGCTCAGCTTTGCTGGTTTGGAAACTGGATTTCCTTGTGCATATGCCTGACACATACAGTGTGTGGAATAAAATCAATAAAATCAATCAAAAAGTATTGGATTATTGGCAAGAAAAATCTTACTCATACTGGAACGTAGGTTTTACCGCAGTGTCTTTCCTTGACTAGGACTATTTGTAATAGAATAAATGATAGATGCCACCCTGAAAAAACGGCGTTTTCATCGGCGCTTCGTTGTGTTGCCCGTTTTCATCTATTGTTTTTCATCTGTTGGAAAGCACAGCGGGCGTTAGCAAACTACGATAGGTGTTGAACGCCAATGAAAACGCAGGATTTTCACAGTGTCACTCAGGGCGGGTCCACAGTTTTGGCTTTTGCGTACTTTGATTTGCAAAGGTTTTGTGTCTGGCATCCAGCTCGTTGTTCTCCCAAAAATTTTCATGTAACTGTAACGAAACGACGTACACGTTTTTTGGAACAAGTTACCATTTACACTCAGCTTCCTGATCACCATTCGGGTGGAACCAGTTGTCCCTGGCGGTTCAGCTGTTCATCAGGAGGCTTCCAGAAGGTTTGCTTGAGCGAGTGGCTGTTTCTCTTGATGCGTGTCGCGTTCTGCGGCTTTTTGCAGTAGGTGCGAATGTAGTCGTGTGTGCAGCGCCTGTTCTGGCAGCACACGTCTGCGATCCGTTGGCCATGCGCTTGCCTGTTGCCTGCACATCAACGCACTCATGCTCGTTGCGCAACTCCACGGTTAATGCTATACCATACCCCCTGTCAAACTCCGAAACCAACGATAATGATAACTGGTTGATCAAACATTTTGACAAGCTCAATGTGGAAACTTCCACATTCGTAATCAGCACCTCGAATAGCCTCACAGTACCGTTTTTTAGCCCGGTCCTGCGAGTTTCAAGTCCGGACCCCGTGTGGGAATAGTAGTACCCGACCCGTTACGGGTCATTTGGTTTGATTTTGTTGCCGGTTTTTATGAACAAACATGATAATTGTTGGTTTTCTTGCATTCAAGCATGGTTTACAAGCAGAAAGAACAACATTGAGACGGAAAACTCACCGGTGGAAAAAAACGAGTATCGCGCTGTAAGTAGTTTCGGATTGAGGAGTGTTTTGAGGAGTGCATTTTAACACGTGACATTTCAGTTTCTGCTCAGTTTTTTACTCACAACACTCCTCACTTTTACAAAACCCGACTCAACTATTGTGGATTTATTCAAACGTGTCCGGACTAAAATGACGTCATTTGCTTTAAAAACGCCCTTTTGTCAAAGTACAGGCACTAAAGTGTCAGTTTGGTGTGACTGATTCACCATTTGTTTACGGGAAGAAATCGGCTAAACGGAAAGTCTGGTTTGCAGTGAACGGCAAGCGCATGTTTGGCGGCACATGACGTCATTTTAGTGGGACACGTTTCTGCTAAACTACAGGTACATATGCGATGTTTCATTTTTTGGTAGCGATAAATAGGGTTGCGACCAATGATGATTTGAGCTGGGTGAGAATTCGTGAAGACATGTGGACTGCTGCAGTAGAGGCCTGTGGTCGAAAGAGCCGACGCAAACAGAAGAATCCAATATTCCGATCCGATACAATAAATTTAATTAAAAGAAGACGCAAATTAACCGGCAAGGCGCGACGAAATGCAACGAAACAAATCAGGCGATCTGCCAGGTGTGACCGAGAACACTGGTGGGAGCAGAGAGCGAAAGAAGTCCAGATTGCGACTAATGGGGGGTGACACCAAAGAGCAATATCGGGCGATACGGCGACTGTGCGGCCAGAATGCGGGTATTCTGAGAGGCCCTATCAAAGCTGATGACGGCAGTCTGCTTGTAACCGCAGCGGACAAACTAGAGAGGTGGAGGGAGCATTTCAGTACCCAATTCGGTGCTGAACCTCCCAGGGACACCCCACTGCAACGTCCGATTGACAGCTCCACCAGCAGCACTTCAGCAGTCAGCATCGAGCCACCAACAATTGAAGAAATCGTAAACGCGATCAAACGTCTTCGACCCGGAAAATCGGCGGGCCCGGATGGTCTGCCAGCGGAACTGTTCAAATGTGCACCGGCGACGCTAATCCATCGTCTGCATCAGTGTCTGAGGCGCATCTGGGACACAGAGCAGATTCCGCCTGAGTGGAGAGAGTCTGTCTGCATTCCGATACACAAGAAGAAATCAAGAATGGAGTGTGCAAACTACAGGGTGGGCCAAAAAAAGGTTCCATTTTCAAACTGCTGTCATTGGCTGGTGTTTCAATATTATGAGCTGAAATTTTCAGCACTGATAAAACATGTGTTGCCATTTTACTGACAAAATTTTTTTTCCGATATATAATTCCTAGCGCTCACTGTGGCAAATTTTCTAAAAAGCTCGAAAAATCAACAAATTGACTGAAATGATTGCAAGAAAAAAATAGTATCAAGATGCGTGATTCAATTTTGAAACTGTTGCGAAGGTGACAAATGGGTATTTTTGGATACCCGTGATAGTTCAAATCATGCGCTCAGAGTGGAAAGGTCTCACACTTGAATTGCATTTGAGCACCTCGAGCGAAATTCTGATGTTTCACAACGGACTCGAGTCAGCAGCCATGCGACTGCGACTGAAAGAATTGTTCAGTTGACTTTTTGTTTTCTGTGTTGCTCTGTCTGTTAATTTGTTTCTTTTGAAAAGTTTTTCTGCGGTTTGAATAAAAACAGTGTTTCAGTTTCAGTTTTCTGCAGTTTCGTCATGGTTAAGTGGACAGCAGAACAACGGGTCTGGTGTGCTATCTGGTGGGAGCAATCTGAAAGTTTTTCTGCAGTGACTCGCCAGTTTCGCGTAAAATTCAATCCAGCCGCTGCCGGACGACAAACCTTGATGATGATTGGATGTCTATGAGCAATGACTCGTTGTGAAATTCTTGGTTAAAAATCCGTTTTTTTGAAAATTTGGGAATTCTTAAACATTGTGCTGTAAAACTGAATCTACTTAACCAAACTGGATAAAAATTTTGTCAGAAAAATGGCATCACATGTTTTATCAATGCTGAAAATTTCAGCTCATAATATTGAAACACCAGCCAGTGACAGCAGTTTGAAAATGGAACCTTTCTTTTGGCCCACCCTGTATAGAGGAATCAACCTGTTGCCGACAATCACTAAACTGTTCGAGACAATTGTGCTAGTACGCATGGCGACGCTGAGAGAGCAACTGGCGAGAGAAGAGCAGGCCGGTTTCCGCGTGGGCCGGGGCACAGTCGATAACGTATTCACCCTGCGGCAGCTGACGGAGACGCGAGCGCTCTACAATCGGCCGACACTGATGGCATTTCTTGACATTCGGGGTGCCTTTGACTCTATCGACAGAGAAAGAATGTTCGATATTCTCGCCGCCGGCGGATTCCCGGCAAAAATAATATCTCTAATAAAAGCAATCTACACCGAGCAGCGTACCAAAATCCGGGCATACGGCGGCCTATCAGCAGCGTTTGAACCGAGAACCGGCGTCTGGCAGGGAGGAGTCCTCAGTCCTGTCCTGTTCACATTTGTGATGGCAGGATAATCCGACAGGCTCAGACCGACTGCGGGGACTGTTACGGCATTACCATGGGCTGCAGCGGCACGGAGGGGCCACAGTTGACGACCTTCAGATCACTGGAGTTCGCGGATGACGTGGTCATATTTGCGCGGACCACGCCCTCACTGCAGCGGGGCCTGAACGCTCTGACGAATGCAGCTGGACGGGACGGTCTGCGTTTTGCGCCGGCAAAATGCGAATTGCTCGCCGCAGACTGGCCCGCCGGGGACGCGGCGGATGTTACGATCGACGGCGTGCAACTGCCAAGAGTCGACTCGGCGGTCTACCTGGGAGCGGTAATAAACGCGAACAATGACTGTTCAGATGATGTTCATCGGCGCATCAAGCTGTCTGCCCTGGCGTTCCGCAGCCTGCGGCGGCTGTGGCGATCGCACGACGTGTCAATACGCACAAAGGCACGGGTGTACTCGGCGTGCATCCGCTCGTCGCTGCTCTACGGCTGCGAATTGTGGTCGCTTAACAATTCAACATTAAATAAAATAAAAGTGCAAGACAATCAGTGGCTCCGTTCCATCACCGGCACTCACTGGTCTGATCGCGTCACAAATAAAACCGTGCAACGTCGCGCATTCGGGCCGAAGGCGAACACTCAGGGCGACATCACGCAGCTGATTCAGCTGCGACGTCTACGGTGGCTGGGGAATGTGGCGCGCATGAGTCCGAGCCGCATTCCCGCGCGGGCGATCATGGCGTGCGCGGAGCGTGACTGGCGGCGGGCACGAGGGCGACCGAAGGTGACGTGGCGAGAGATCACAAAAACTGAGACAAAACCGCTCTACACCAACGCGAGAGGGCGCATTCTGTTTCCGCGTTCGGAGACGGCTGAGAAGCGAGGCGACTACAGCAGTTGGTACCGCACTGTTCAGGCGAGCGCGAACGACAGGCAGCGATGGTCGGCAAACATCGAGGCGATCACGTACAAAACCGGAACGGTGGTGAACGGCGTCGAAGCCCGAACAACGGGAGCCGCGCTACGCGGAGCGACGAACTAAGTCAAGTAAGTCAAGATAAATAGGGTGTTAGTCCACCTTTGTACAGCAAAATTTTTTTTATTTCATCACTAATGATGAAAGTTATGGCCGATTGAAATTTTAAAATTTTTGCAATCAGCTTTCTGAAATAATATGCAGCGCTGCCACGCCTCCCACGATGTTCCAATCGCAAAACGCACACCAACCAAACCTTAGCCAACACGAACCAAACCTAAGTTAGCCAACACCAACCAAACCTAAGTTAGCCAACACCAACCAAACCTAAGTTAGCCAACACCAACCAAACTTAAGTTAGCCAACACCAACCAAAGCTAAGTTAGCCAACACGAACCAAACCTAAGTTAGCCAACACCAACCAAAGCTAAGTTAGCCAACACCAACCAAAGCTAAGTTAGCCAACACGAACCAAACCTAAGTTAGCCAACACCAACCAACCTTAAGTTAGCCAACAGCAACCAACCAACCTGATGCGGCGCCCGCAGTGCCCCCGAATGGTTTGCAGAGTCGTCTGACGGTGTCCACCAGTCTCTTTCCACAAAGACGAATGGGGCCATCGTTGGCGCTTATTTCGCTGAAGCTGAAGACACACAGCATGGTTAACAACGCCGCACTCACCGGCAACACGCGCATCGTGTTTGTGTGCAATCACGACAGTTGATGCCACTGAAAACAGCGAATTAACAAATATGCCGGCAAACGCACACATGACGTCAACGGAAACCTGTGCTACGATGCTCGAACGTGGTGGTCGCACTGAACGCCCGCGAGCACACCACGTTCCACCGCATCGTCGCACTGCACCGCAAACAAAGTTTCTTGGTTTTTTTTAATTTTATTTGTACGCGCGCCGGTTCCGGAAACCCGAAGGTACCAAACTCCGACGGAGACGGGCAATACTGCCCCGAGCCCAATTTTACCCTCGGCTCAGGAGGGAATAGACCATTAGATGTTCATTGGTCCCTCTAATTTTCCACGTGTATGTCTTGTCCACAGCGAGGTTCGAACCCGGTACCTACAGAACTGTAGGCCAAAGTTCTACCGCTACGCCACGGACGCGACGCTGAACGTGGTCGCACTGAACGCCCGCGAGCACACCACGTTCCACCGCATCGTCGCACTGCACCGCAAACAAAGTTTCTTGGTTGCTCAAGTTCGCAAATTGCCGAATTGCTCACCCAGCATGCCTAACAGGATAGTGGTTTTCAGGTAAGCATAGACCGCGGAACCCTTCTACCGGGATTCCGTCACGGCGGTTTTGTTCATGGGTGACAATCGCACCGTGTGTCAACTGTCGCGGTAACAGTTGTAAACAAAACAGCACCAGTAAATCCAGGAACAAATGTGATGAAGAGAAATTGCAGTAGATGTTTTTGAGTGCCAGGCGGTACTAACAAACTTACCGTATTCTTATAAAGCACACACTCGTTCAGTCAAAACTTTATTTATTTCAAAGTTGGTTTGATTTAAGCGTCGTTATGATTTTTAAGACATCACCAACGTCATGAGTGACTGCTGACATTTTCTCATCGTAACTACGGGTAACCACAAATTGATTTCATGAAGAAAGTCATTTCCAGGTGGATTTTTGTTAATTGTTGCATTAGTTGTTTCGGACCCGGACCCAACCATTGGGGTGTATCAGACAACAATTCCAGGGACGGCCCAGATGTTATAAGAGATTACAATCGCAATTTATGAACTGCGATAGTTTGCCTGATTATGTAGAAAGCAGAAGACAAAAGCGCTAATCACCGACAATGAACGTCAAGCGATTGTTTTAAGGAACATAATTATTAACCTTGAACTTCAGAGCGTTGTTTCACAGCACTCTGTAATCCTGAAATTAAAAAAAAGAACATGTGATGTTGAACCAGTCCTGAACACACACCGGTTTCGTTTTTTCAAACAGTTTTCATCCACTGTTGGATTTACATGCACACACATACAGTCAAACTCTAAATTATAGGAACTCAGCGTAGTCGTTGGTGGTCAGTGATGCATGATTTCTGTGCAGAAATTGCTGTGGGGGCAGAGTTTGGTTTGTACAGAAAGCAGGCATCACGTGATTACCAACCAATCAGCTGATGCCCTGTAATTAAAATTCAGCGCCATTCATGAAGCAGTATTTGGTGACGCGTAGCTGTGCTAAAACATAGCAACGCGGGTCATTAAAAAGTGCTTCATGAATGTCCCTTTCGACTGTAGATGTAGCATGAGCATGACCGATCATGCGAACCTAAACCCACAGAAGCTACTGCGTCACAGCTTGCCTTGCGTGTTATTTTGTGAAGAGCTCTTTAAAGACGGCGGCATGCGCAAGAACTTGTGCGTGCCGCTGTATTGTTTCAATGTTCTTTCCGCCTTTGTTCCTGTTATAATTTCGCATCAATTGTTGACTTTTTGGTGTCAGTGTTGCATATTATTTGTGCTTTTAAAAACAGCTGCTGTTAGTTTTTGTGCATCTTTGAAACTGTTTACACACAATTTGTTTTTAAAAATTTAAAAACTGAGCAAAAATTTTTGTGGTCAAATTTTGATTCACATTTGTCACCTTCGCCGTCTCTTTTTTTCTGAAAAAATAATAATTCGTCTTAAACTTTACTTTTTTTGATTTTTCTTCATTTCATAATCCACAAACAAGTTTCGTCCATAAAAAATCTAAAAAAATCAACACAAACACTCAAAAATTAAAAACAAATTAAAAAGCAAAGTGCAATTTGAACGGCCCACTTTGAACCAGATCATGGCCATATGCACCAGCCAATCAGTTAATGCCCCCAAATTATCCAGTTCGACTATACGTATAGTTGTATAGTATTTAAAAAATACGTATGTATTTTAGTTGTACGTGGGGTCTTGCACCATGGAAAGGCCAATCGTGTACAGTCCAACTCTAAATTCTGGAAAATCAGCTGATTGGTTGGTGATTACGTGATGCATGCTTTCTGTGCGGGCATTGCTGTGGAGCGTCGCCTGTCGGAGTCTGCATAGAAAGCATGCATCACGTGATCACCAACCAATCAGCTGATTCCATATAATTTAGAGTTCGACTGCACGTATATGTATTATCGTTACAGGAAGACCGCGTGCACAAAAGTTTCACGCGTTGGGGAAAAGCCAGACACCAAACCAGACGCATGACGTCATCCGACGTCTTTCGTCAGCTACCGTAACCCAATTTTGAATTCCCGCGGATTCTTGAAACGTTTTTCCTATCCCTGTGTGCAAAGGCATAGAGAACCGGGACCAAAATGAAAGATAATATCTAGATACTTCGTGAACTGGCCACGAAGTGGACAAACAACGATCATTGTTCTCGATGATCCGCGTGTAGACAGCTGTTTGTGCTTGTGGTGTTATCATGGCAACGAAACACAGCATAAAAACATAGACGTGTAAACAATAAACAAGCACCAAACAAAACCGTTTCTATCGTAACGCCCATCGCCACGCATGGAGTGCTTCAACCATATCACCAAGGAAACGAACGAACACAAAGAACAGACAAAGGAACTGCGTTTAGAATGAGCCATCAACAGTCTTGCTGTACATCTCGTCAAACAATTTCGATTATTTTTATTGAAGTTTTCGATTTTCAAGCCCAATGATCAGTCAAACTTTAAGGATGATGATTGCATGCGCGATTGCAGCGATCATCAGCATCAAGGTAAAGGCTAAAACACCATTTAGTATTTTGTCCGTACGCACAGACGTCGTTCTAAATCCCGTGCGTAAACTAATCGTGTCCGCAATGCACCAAAGGCGCGTTTAAGGCGGAAACACCATTTAGTTTTTCGTCCGTACGCACAAACGTCGTTCTAAATCCCGTGCGCAAACTAATCGTGTCCGTGATGCATTAAGATAGCACACACGACACGATTTCTAAATCGCGTGGCCATTTTTTACGTGTCGTGTCCGTGCGTACGCACAAAAAACTAATTGCTAAATTGCCCTTACGCAGGCGGTTGTTTCAGGCAACGGACACTGGTAAATTGTGGGTGTGGTTTGTTATTTTGCGACTAAAGTTGCTGGTAAAACTGAGTTTGTTTTGGTACAATTTTTGTGGCAACTTTCTTAACAAGTTTCATAGCAAACACTTTATAAAGTGTGTGAATGAGGACCACATGTGTGTGTGAGAGCACCACTGATTTGCCACTGACGCAAACGCACAGATGGCCAACAGCCAATCAGCGAGTGCACGCGATTCACTGTCCGACTGCGGCTTGCGTCGTGCCTGTGAGCTGGCGCCGTCATCTCAGTGCGAAATGTCTGCGAACGCAGCGCAGCCGTGCGTTGCTGGCGTCTTGTGGCAGCCGCAGGGCCACTTCGTGCATGTGCAGCTGTTCCGGCTGCTCACAAGTGCAGACAGGGCATCATACGTCGCTCTTGGACTCTCCGCTGATAGGACAATGGTAAACAAACGTGGTGTCAGCGGCAGCATAATGCTGGCAAAACGTGACGCAACGCTGTGCAAGCGATGCGGTTAATCAGCGTGTTTGCGTTACGTTGAACCTTGCATAAGATACAATAAAGTACAGCGGTTTCTCAGTATGTGTTGAAAGCGACAAACAATTTAGCGTCGCTGCTCAACAAAATTTTGAATACTAACATTGGTTTTAGTACATATCCAGATGAACATGAATATGTGCAGGGTTTGGACGCAGTGACGGCGTGCGTGTTCGATCCGACTGCCATGACGCTGCAGCTGGTGCAAGGCGTCACGGCGCCCATACCCGGCATTGTTCCCGATCGTCTCCTGCTCACTTACGCCAATCTCGGATACACAGCGAGTTTCTGCTGATTCAGTTTTTGCAGTTTCCTGTTCCATTTTCATTTGGGCCATTCAGATATGGCGAAGGGCGCACTGAATGGTATCAATGTATTTTGTGCCATTTACAGCAACCAGTCGGCAACTACCAGAACATCAGCGGCCACATCATTGACGGCTACCTGTTCTGTCGATTCCAGATGCGAGTGGTGTTGGATTTTGCGGAGCTCGGCGGGCCATTCAACGTCAGCGTGCACTACTATTTGATGCTGGTCTCCGGGTTTTATCATGAAGGTGCTGATAAGATGTGAATGTTGGCGATTGGTTGAAATGGACGCCAGCTGGCTGAACATAAGAGCGTTCACGGTTGCAATTCAGGCTATGTGCAGCGGCATTCGGTGAATAACGCAAGCGCTTTTTATCCGCACGTCTCTCAACAGATGTACGGCATTGGCTTGCCGTTAAGCTTCGACCAGCCTGAAAACAGGTACAATGTGAGCACAGCATCGTTAGGCTTTGATAAATCCAGCTCTGAGCTGCTACACCTCTTACATGCTGAAACAAAATGCAGGGATGGAATTACTTCCACGACGGTACCATCAACATTGCCAGCAACAGCAGGCACAACAACAACAGCGGCTACAACTACAACTACCACAACAACAACGACAACAACAACAACAACAACAACAACAACAACAACAACAACAACAACAACAACAACAACAACGACAACAACAACACCAACTACTACTACTACTACTACTACTACTACTACTACTACTACTACTACTACTACTACTACTACTACTACTACTACTACTACTACTACCACCACCACTATGTTGACAACTACCACAACGACAACTGCTACGACAGCTAGCACAACCACCGCTACAACTACAACACCCCAAATAACATCCACGACGCAACCAAGCCCAACAGGAGCAAGCACGGCAAGAATGCTTACAACGACCACAACAGTTGCCACTTCCGATGCAACAAGCGGTGTGCAACCGCATTCGGTTGATCCATTCAGTTGTCAGCCACGACTTGAGTCGACCAACGTGAATGCACATGCGCTACCAGTGTTTCTGCGCCGTGCCGCGTTGTCAGCCGCTCAGTGCCATGCAATCTGCGCTGCCTTGGTCGCTGAGAGCCGTGGGACACGCTTCTGTGGTGCTTACACGTTTGGTCGAGACTTTACTTACTTGGGTGGACGCATCAATTCGTGCTCGTTGTATCTTTACGAAGACTTTGATATTGATACGATACGCTCTGCACCGGGTTGGTCATTGCATTCTTATGACATTGAATGAAATGCTTAGTTTGACGTTCAACCATTGACGTTCTCAAAACGTTACAGGTGCTATGCAGTTATACGTGATGCACTGCGATGGAATTGCAGCAACACAAAGGTGAACAAAAAATATGCAGTCAGTTAGAACCATGTGACAACACAAAACGCTTCTTTCTATTGTTGCAGCACAACAACGTTGGCCAGTCCAACGACGACTACGACTCCACCACTTGTTGCTTCTGGTCGGTTACACAAAGTTTGCGTTTCCGAATAAACGATGCACAAACTGATAAAAGCGATAAAAATTTGCAGGTGATAGCTGCATCGAACGCCCGGCGGCCAGCAACATTGATGCAAGCCCGTGGGCGGCACGAAAAGTGAGCAACCGATGAGAAACGATGCCGTTTGTCCAAATATTCACTGCCGTAAAAATATTGCCCTGTCGCCATTCGCTTGTGTTGTTGCGAAGCGACTTTGGCAATAATTGCCATCGCGGATGTTGTTTCTAAATTTTTTGGCAATGTGCGCCGTATTGCCTAAAACTTATGTTGTTTCGTGGCGATGGCAATATTCGCATGTTGAAAACGCGATTTATTCCGGATTTTTCGATGGAACTAAATGGATATTGTTTGACCCTGCCCATTGTCAATATTCGTGTGTTTTTGTGGCAGTAATGATGTTGTTTCGTTTGACCTGCCGATTGTAAATGTTTTTCAGTGGCAATAGTGATGTTGCTTGATGGCAACATATTCGCACACTGCGTTTTCCTGCGACCAGGGTGCACAACAAAGCCCCAGAAGAGCACGCGCACTCCAACTGCATGTTCTGAGCATAGTTGGAGGGGGGGGGGGGGGTTGTGTGGTATAAAACAGGGAAAGTATGAAATACTGGCAACATCACTATTGCCTCAAAAACACAAACATTGACAATCGGCAAGGTCAAACAACATTCATTTTTGGTTCCATCGAAAAATCGGGAATAGATCGCATTGTCAACATGCCACGTTGCCAGGAAACAACATAATTTTTGGGCAATACGGCACATATTGCCAAAACAAGTACAAAGAAGCAACATCTGCGGTGGCAATTATTGCCAAAAATCGCTCCGAAACAACACAAGCGAAGGACGATAGGGCAACATTTACATGGCAGTGAGTGACATCGTTGAGTTGCACACAGATCACCGCAGCGTTCCGTCAGTCTCAATGTGCAGCGTTGTGTGCGAGCATGCGAAACAGCAAGAAGTCGAGTTGCGTTGCTTACAGCTATGGCACACATTCCTCATTGTTCAACTCGCTGCTAGCCGGTTGTTTCATCTACGACGCCGAAAGCTACACACCACAGGCGATAAAATCATCAACTGGTTGGTGATCATGTTAACCATCGTTGGATCACATACTTTCAAGTGTTGACAAAGTTTTTAACAGAGATTGTTGATCAGGCACCGCTTCTTTGTACGAGCTGGACTGTCCCGCTGACAGCAGCAGCAGCACGGAAGCAACAGTGGTGACAGAGACAACAACAAGCTCAACAGTGACGCCGAGCACAAGCACAAGCACCTCACCCACCAGCACCACCACAAATACGCCCCCCATTCGCCAACCGTACGACCAAGCACTCGAATCGTTCCGTCAGTCCATTCGCAGTGGTGGCGCAAGCAGCAGCAGTGTGCACCAAAGCTTGACTCAACTCGTCAACAGCCTAAGGGCAAACCGTCACGCTACCTGAACCATTTTATCATCAGAGCTCGGCTGTTTTGCATTTCATAAGTTTGCATCATTAAACATTTCATGAGCTTGATTCTTCACTTTTAAAATTTCTTTGCATCATACATTGCTATAAAATGCACAGTAAGTAGCCCGTTTTATCATGGTCTGGAATTTAGCGCTGCGATTTCAATGATATTTAGCAAATAAAAATTCCTCTTTCCCTGCAGACTGTGATGCTTCAACTTCAACAAAATTTAATTTTCGCTTAACGACGTTAACCACAAGGAATAACTAACATCCACACTAAAAACTGAGCACAAGCAAAAGTCATAACCTTGGTCAGCTACGTCATGTGTTCTTGTGCAGTGTGCACCTTATCTGATTTGAACCAAACGCATTGCGTTGGGTTCATGGCACAAAGTACTATGTCATTTAGTGATATTTACGTACTGATTTTTAATAATACTGTAGCAATCAGCTTTAAAGTTTTTTGGACAACCCAAAAAAGTTGGGAGAAATAAGCGGCTTTCGCATTTTCTCACGTGTTTTTGGGCAAGAAATCCACTTATGAATTTTCTTTTTGCTCGAACGAACATATGGCGTACTGGAATGTGATTCGTTCTGCAACTCAAAAGTGAGAACGAAAATCACGTGGTACTTTACGTCATGTACACGGCGACTGGCACAAATTGGATATACTAGCGTTGTTGAAGTCTAAATTCCCACCGGCTATCTCTTCGATCCCAAAAGGGCAAAAATGATGAGCTCAACTAGGACAATGAGTGCTTTTAGTTCAGTGTTCAAACACGAATAATAAATACCGGTGACGTTTAATAATCTAAGAGCAACAGTTGCTGAACAACATTGCCAAATTGACATCAGTATGGTAAGCAGTATTAGACTTGTGTCAGACTTTTTTTTACCAGAAGCGGTTTATGAACCTCTTTCACTTTTATTGAAAAAAATAAATTGATAAACATTCGGGTGTTTGCTGGAAAGGATGGCACGTGTTGCAAACGTTTGATTACAGCTGACGGCCATAATATTGTTAGTGTGCTCAAAATAAACTCTTGCGGCAACAATCTGAACAGCTGGCAGCCAAAAAATCGGTTGATAATTGAGGCAACTCGAATTGCCCCGAAAGCGCCCGTAACCGCGAATATCCTGCTTTTTGCAATAGGACATAATGACAATCATTTCAGAAATGCCTGCCAGAAATACATGACAAAAGTTCGCGCATGCCTGTTACCGTGCAAACTGCAAACACGTTGCTAATGAGTTTCGAAGCATGATGGAATGCATGGATGCTCACTGCAAGATTTCTAGGTTTGCGTTGCTCGGAGCTCTCTCACTGCGTGTGCTCCCCGTTGTTATTGAAATTAGCATCTGCTGAGTGAGTTGCTTTTCCTATTCGATCAGTTTTTGCAGACGTAAAATGAGTTGCGCATATGTGAGTTGCATTTTTTGAGTATTGGAACGCACGTTCAAAATTGATGGAAGGAATAACTGTTCAAAAAACCACGCTTGAGCAATTGGCAAAAACTCAACTTTATCAAATAACGGCTAACTGTTGCGAACAGACGGCTGGAATTAATGACCAACGATGACAGCTGTGACCAACATGACGCAGTTTGAGAATGAAACTGCGAGTGAATACATGGTGACGAACGACGATGCCGCTTGGATGTTGACGAATGCGTTCTTGATATTCACGATGCAGTCGGGTGCGTCCGCCATTCGCATGCTCATTCTCACCGATTCGCCACCGTTGCGTGCTACGGTTACCACGGGTACGACTTTTTACAGGTTTCGCCCTGCTAGAATCTGGCTGTGTGTCGTCGAAAAACGCAGCGAACATCATGGTGAAAAACATGGTCGATGTATCGGTCGGCGGATTTGCATTCTGGCTGTTCGGCTACGGAATCTCGTTTGGCGCCGACTCACTGCCATTTTGGCACTTTGTGATCATGTCGCTCGACTCAAAAGTGCCGCCCGGCAGCGTCTATACACAGTACTTGTTCCAGGTAAAGAGACTTTTGATGTTGACCTCGCACGATCATAAAACACGTTCACAAATTTGACTTTGTTATTTTTGTGCACATGACCGAACATGACTGAAGATGCTGTTGCGACACGGCCGGAAACGAGCAGCGATGTGCACTTCTGTTGCAGCTTTCCATATGCACCACTGCCACGACGATAGTGTCCGGCGCGGTCGCGGAACGCATGAAGCTCGACGCCTACATTGTGTACAGCTTTGTTGCTGTGCTCATCTATGCGCTGCCCGCAAACTGGATATGGAATGAAAACGGATTTCTCAGGTTCATCTTTTATCCATTGCTTTCATGTTCATGCATGGAGCGAATGAAAACAGAGCATTGTTCAGAAAGCTCGGGTTCATCGACTTTGCTGGCGGATGCGTGGTGCATTTTGTTGGAGGCACGACAGCGTTGGTGGCTACGTGGCTGTTGGGACCACGTCTGGGGCGTTTCAAAAGCTACAAAAAGCAAAGAAAGTGTTCAAGGTGGAAATGGCCCGGCAACACAAGCATTGTGCCAAACGGCACATCAATGTCCAGTCCAGTTACCGCTTTAACAGGAACATTCATGCTCTGGTGGGCATGGCTTGGTCAGTGCATATCATGCGGATGCGCGAGCGAGCGTAGCGAGCGGAGAGCGCATCACGCATAATATGAGCCGTTATCCCCTCGCGCGCTTTTTTCAAATTTGCTCGCTGCGTCCTGCGAGCATAGTATAAGCCACAAACTTGGTTCCGTGCACACGAAACGAACACCCAAAGTTGTGCTTGGAGCCGCGAAAAAATTTTTATCCGACTACTTTTCATACGCTGTAGACACGAAAAACCTATTCTGAAAACAGTGTTACTTCTTTCCCTTTGTCCTTTTTTTTCAGGTATGTAATCAACATGTGTTCGCCCTTTCAATTTTTGCCTGCGACACTTTCACAGTCGAACAAAAATGTTCCCTGGGGTAATTCCACCCGGAGATTTTGAAAATTGGGTTAATTTTTTACCCCGACCCTGTTTTTGGGTAAAAATTGGGCATTTTTAATTGTTCGGAGGGTTTTCACCTGGTTTTAAGTGTTCGCCCTTTCAATTTTTAGCTGGGACACTTTCACAGTTGAACAAAAATGTTTCCTAGGGTAATTTCATCCGTATTTTTTGAAAATTTAGTTAATTTTTTTGCCCGGGCACTTTTTTGAGTCAAAATTGTGCATTCTTTGAAAGTTCGTAGCATTTTGACTGGGTATCAGTTTTTCACTCTTACAAATTTTGTCTGAGCTGCGAAAAATAGTAGGAAAAAGGTCTAGTCCGTAGTAATTCAATGCGCTGATCACGGATTTTGGGTTAGTTTTCTTACGTGAGCAACTCTAGATGCTGAATCGTGACGATTTCGGGCGAATCGGCCGTCGAAATTGGCGAAATCGGTCCAGAAACGAAAAACAAGAAAAGATTGTTTTCCAGGGTAATTCAATGCGCTGATCACGGATTTTGGGTTAGTTTTCTTACGTGAGCAACTCTAGATACCGAATCGTGACGATTTCGGGCGAATCGGCCGTCGAAATTGGCGAAATCGGTCCAGAAACGAAAAACAAGAAAAGGGTGTTTTCCAGGGTAATTCAATGCGCTGATTACGGATTTTGGGTTAGTTTTCTTACGTGAGCAACTCTAGATACTGAATCGTGACGATTTCGGGCGAATCGGCCGTGGAAATTGGCGAAATCGGTCCAGAAACGAAAAATAAGAAAAGGATGTTTTCCAGGGTAATTCAATGCGCTGATCACGGATTTTGTGTTAGTTTTTTTATGTGAGCAACTCTAGATACTGAATCGTGACGATTTCGGGCGAAACGGCCGTGGAAATTGGCGAAATTGGTCCAGAAATGAAAAAAAAACGGTGTTTTCCATGGTAATTAAATACACTGAGCACGGATTTTGTGATAGTTTTTTCATGTGAGCAACTCTAGATACCGAATCGTGACGATTTCGGGCGAATCGGCCGTGGAATTTAGTGAAACCGGTCCAGAAATGAAAAACAAGAAGTCGGTGTTTTCTATGGTAATTCATTGCGCCGATCACGGCTTTTGGGTCAGTTTTCTTATGTGAGCAATTTCTAGGTACTGAATCGTGACGATTTTGGGCGAATCGTCCGTAGAAATAGCATAGACGAAATTGGCCTAAAAACGAAAAATGAAAAACCTGAGTTGTGTGCCCAACGTATTGTGATTTTGGTCCGACCTTCGGGGCTTATGTAAAAGTCAGAATATTATCTAAAAATGCGGGAGACGCATATAAAAGGAGGAATATGGCCTTGTGTAAGCAGTGAAAGACTTGGCTCGACAACCTTTTCAAGTCTCTGATGTGGTACACACGGATACAAGTACATAAGAGTCATATTTTTGCGCCGTTTATTTTTTATTTAGGTTGCAAGTGGCAACCCTCGTACATTGTAGACAAATGAAACTTTCACATTTGCCTTTTTCTAGCATTTAGCGACCTCTAAAACCACTAAAATAACGATCAGACTTTAGATCGCTGACACTGGTTTGCACAAAGTGTATCGCAGAGGCATTGGGAACGCAAGGTCTCCTTCTGTGGCAATGACTCACCGGTTTATCCTGGCACAAGAGTTTGGTAAAAAGGGTGAAAATCAACGGAAGACAACACTTTTTGCACTGGTGCTGCTGTATGCACAGCGGTGCGTACGTTAGCAACAACGATAAAGCTACATGCAGCAATGTTTTGCAATCTCTGATGTTTCTGTTTTTTGCACAGAATTTACAGTATAGCCGATTAAACATGGCAGCTTTTTTCAGGGTGCAAGGAGCGCGCGAATTTTGAATAAAAGAAAAAGAAGTTCAGAAAGCAAATTGTATGCCAAATTTGACGCGTTTTTTAAGCTAATGGATTATCCGTATTATTCTGTTCATTCTTTCTCCCTTGCACACATGATTGGAAATTATGTTGGCATTTTTGAAAAAGACAACTCCTAGTCAGCGACTAATCCCGCCTTGACGGACTGCCTCATTTATTCGGCCATGCTGTTCAGAATTTCGCACATGATGTGATTTTAGACTAAACTGAAGAGGACAATTGAAAAATATCTAGATAACTTCAAAATTTTTACGCTTTTCAACAAGCTTGTAAACAACAAACGCGGCGCAAAAATATGACTCTTATGTACTTGTATCCGTGTGTACCACATCAGAGACTTGAAAAGGTTGTCGAGCCAAGTCTTTCACTGCTTACACAAGGCCATATTCCTCCTTTTATATGCGTCTCCCGCATTTTTAGATAATATATGTATTGTGGATTTATTCAAACGTGTCCGGACTAGCGTGACGTCATTTTATTTAAAAAACCCCGTTTGTCAAAGTACAGGCACTAAAATTTCAGTTTGGTGTGACTGATTCGACATTCACCATTTGTTTACGGGAAGAAATCGGCTAAACGGATAGTCTGGTTTGCTGTGAACGACAAGCGCATGTTTTGTGGCACATGACATCATTTCAGTGGGACACGTTTAAAAAAATAGGCCATAGATTAGCATCATTATGTATTTCTGTGTTTTCGTCGTGTGATCCAAATCCAGGATTCGTTTTGGCAGGATTCAACTGTGGCAACAGTTTTGGGGTGCATGGAGGCCGATGGCAGCAGGCAGCGCTGGCGGGAGTGAACACAATGAACGGAAGCATTGCTGGCAGTGTCACCGGTAAAAAGTGGAACCCTCAAAAGCAGTCAATGTAAAAGAGTACTGTTTCAAACAAACTTCGCAGGTCTGTTGATTGCACGAATATTGCACCGCGACGGCAAGCGTCATTATTACGACATATCGGTTCTGATAAACAGTGTGCTTGCTGGGTTGACAAGTGTGAATGCAATCTGTGGTGTGACGACACCAACGTTTGCACTGGTCATCAGTTGTATTGGTAAATGCGTTTACATTGTTCATCGGTGCAGTTTTGCCATGGTGTTCGATGCGATCGGGTGTCACTGTTTAGGCGGTGCTCTGGCTGTCTTCTCAATGGCTCTGTTTGAGCGCTTGCAGTTGGACGACCCGGTTGGTGTAATTCCCGTGCATTTTGTTGCGGCTGCTTGGGGCATTCTGGCCACTGGTCTCTTTGCAAAACATCAACATTATGGCCGAGAACAAGCGATTCACGAAGGACTGTTGGTGTCCGGCGACCTGCGTCTGTTTGGCGTTCAGTGTGTCGGACTCGGCTGTGTCTTCGCGTGGACTGTGTCGACCTCATTGCTTGTCTTGTTGGTCATTCGCTACACTATTGGACTTCGGGTGACCGCTGATGAAGAACTGCTCGGCTCCGACTGGGTCGAACATCGCGTGCGAGCGGAAAACATCGGCTCGAAACTCGAGAAAGCACTCGAGATTGTGTTCAGCAGTGAGCACGGCCACAGTCGACCGCTGCAAGGCAATGTGACACTGCCACAAGAGCTGGGAAAACGCTCACAGCTGCACCACTCCGAGTCGGAGGCAACGCTGGTGCATCTGCTGCGCGAACTGCTGACGCAGCCACGGCAACATGTGGAGCATTGCATCAAACAGATCGACCCACGGCAGCAAACGGAACTGGTTGACGTCTTAATTGATGGAGTGCAGCCTGGTTCTAGACTAAAGACAAATTGTAAGATACATTTTAGAAAACTTTTGACTAAACTCCAAGAAAACGTTGTCACTTTTAACAGTCTCTTACCACAATCTTTTACACACAGAATTTTTTTTGCATCCTGCACTTACTGCAACTGCCTGCACTGCATTTTGCACTGCACCGTTAAAAATGTATAGTGAACCGGCCGGTAGTTCAATCTGCACTATCGTTCAATATCGCTGTGTTACATGAGAGTGGTACGGTAGCAAAATTTCTCAGTGAATAACATGATCTGGTTTTGTGGTCGTCACACAGTGGAATTGGCTTTTCAGATGTTGGCAACGAAAACAATGAAGATGCGACGTTTGGTATTCGGAGACATAGTTATTGTGCAAATGGTGGCTCTGTCAAGCATGTGATTGTCACCGATCTGTGATTGACATGCAACCGAATTCTGAAATTTAGACCCACCGTTTGACAAAAGGATGTACATGACTTGCTAATGTATGTTGTCAAAACCTTTGTTGATCTACAATTTGTATTTTTTTTCTTTCAATTGTTTGTGTGCAAGTAGACCACAACTAAACGAAATTCATCCTCAATTCTGACAGTTTAAAACAATGACCGCTTTCATTTAACCGATCGACACCATACGTTTGATTGACTAATTGCAAGTATGTGTCATCATCAGATCAACAATTGTAGTATATGCGATATGCAAATGCATGAAAATTCCTTATCAAAAATTAAACGCGCTTATTTGCAGATGGTAACTTTTAATACTCGATGACACATTAATTGATCATGTCCATAGAAGCATCGAGCATGTGAACAGCAACAGATGTTATTGTCATGCATTGGAAAGTGAATGTTTAACAAGATGTCCTGTTAACATAATGGTGACAATTCTTTAGCAAACGCTGTTTTTTCGGCGTTCTGCTGCCCCTGCCAGCCACAGTATTCTGCCGTTGACTTTCCATGAATTGTTTATTTTGCTATTTCAATTTGTTCCTATTTCTACTTCAACAGCAGTGCTGACTGACAAATTTAGCAGAGTTCTTTCAGCAGTTCATAAAAAGATGTTGAAACTTTGCTCAACCATGCGAATCTGAAGATCCGATTCAGGTGCCGGTATCTCTGAAATGGCTTCACGGTTGACAGTCTCTGTTTATTCCGTGTTACTGGCAGTATTAGGTATTATCGCTGTGAGCGATGCGATATTCAAGCCAGATCCACCACTATGTGCCGATGACGAGCAGGTAAAATGGGTTTTTCGAATTTTTAACAAATGTCTTGCACAGTGCACATTCAAACTGTTGAGTTCATCGTACTAGGCCTACAGTTTTCGATTGAGATTCATCTGAAACACCGCGCACGTCCCCAAGTGCGTTTTATATTCACAGGGAGTCTGCCAGTCAGAGAACAGCTCATGGTGTTCATGGAATGTCACGGACGCAACGTTCGGCTGTGATCCGTCGAGCGCATGCCACCAGGAAGCATCTTTGAAGTTTTCGTCGAAAACCGCCTGCATTCAGAACGAAACATACTGCTGCTGCAACAGCGGTGGATTTGACAAAAGCGGGGTTTGCTTTTGAAAAACCAAACTGAGAAAAAACTAATCTTGATCAACGAAACGCACATTTTAGGATTACTGCAATTACATATTGATGTACAAAAAACTGCAAGATGCAAACGCGCCCAACAACAAAAAGAAGAATACATTCAAATGCAGCACAGCCGTCATTCATGGGTCGAACGAACAAGGAATGGGGAACTGCGTTGACCGCTGGTGCACAAACTTCAAATACCGGGTAATGTTGATTTCCTAAATCTGAATTGATATCAACCGCAATGACGCAGCCGATCCCAGACTGCGCTGCATTTTAGTGAATTCATTGCAAATGTGTCGGTGTAGATTGATCTTTGGTGTGAGTTTCATTGCACATGTCGGCATTCAACAAAGTAGTTTGTTCTTTGGTGTGCGGTTGATCAATCAAAGTTGCGCAGTTGTACATGTAAGCAAGCTTTCAATAAAGAAAAGTGCTTCTCTTTTTTATTATACAGCGAGTGGCAGACAAAACAGGCGGTGGGTCAGTGAACAGTTGTCAGTCGTGGATGTACCGTTCGATTGACAAATACAAGAGCAACGACACAGGCTACATGCTATACCATGGTTACGGACATCTTGACCACATTCTGCAAGAGAACCCAGAAATGAAGTGCAAACTTTTGTTCGGCAAATTTGCCAGCAACAAGGATGAAAGAATATGCATCAATGTTGAGTACACTGTAAGTATAATATAACAGGTGCACCAAAATTCTGCATCTTTATCTTGATTTTGTATTTTTATATTTCATCTTTATCTAGCCCGTTATTGTATTGTTAAGTTGTTTTCGAAAACTTCTGAAGACCAGTCTACAGTGAAGGTTCAAAATTTG
>JASANC010002318.1:0-58211 GCA_030248135.1 Theristus sp. LFF4_11 | reverse complement strand
ACAATGCAAAGTTCAAATCGTCATTCCACATGACTTTAGTCATCATGATGCCTTTTGCTCAAGAGCGACAACCAACAAGTTAGACAATTGTAAGGATTGTAAGGACTCCATTGTAGACGATGGAGGACTCCATTGTAGACGATGGAGTTTTTTTTCACAAAAAACGAGTTTTTAAAACACCTTCGTGTTAATCGCTCTTTTCACAAGGTAGACTTTTTATAAAGCCGGTGTTGCTTAAACGAGTATTTACAAAATTGTTGCTTTTTCCTTCATTTGTTTTTTTTATCAGAAAATGCGTCATTTAAGATAGAAAAGCTACATAACAAAACAAAGCGACCATTTTACACAATGGGTACTCAGAAACGTGTTGCTTTTTGTTGGACTGATCAAAAAAGAACTGACTTAGGGTTAGGATAAGCGGGGAAAAGAAGTAAACATTCAAAACAAAAGCGGGAGCTTTGCTACGGGTATTCAGTAAAATGTTGCTGTTTTGTCATTTCCATTCTATCAAAAGTCCTTGGCTAAGGTGAGGGTTAAAGGTAAGAGTAGTAAACATACCGCACAAAAGTGGCCGTTTTGCAGCGAATATTCAGAAAAGTTTTGCATTTTTCGTCATTTAAACTTTAAAAAACTTGGCTTAGGTGAGCTTTGCTACGGGTATTCAGTAGAATGTTGCTGTTTTGTCATTTCCATTCTATCAAAAATCCTTGGCTAACGTTAGGGTTAAAGGTAAGAGTAGTAAACATACCACACAAAACTGGCCGTTTTGCAGCGAATATTCAGAAAAGTTTGCATTTTTCGTCATTTAAACTTTAAAAGGTTTGGCTTAGGTTAGAGTAACCGGGAAAAGAAGCAACTTATCAAGACGAAAGTTGGCGTTTTGCAACAATTGTTCAGAAGTGTTGCCTTTTTGACATTTACACTCTAAAAGGCCTGGCTTAGGTTAGGTAAGCGATCACTTCTATGGTAAATCAACAACAGTCGGTTAAAGCAGCTCAAAATCAAAATGCAATGCATTTTGAGTCCGCGTCGTAGGCAACGTCAAAACGGAAAACCAACTCAAAAATAATAGTTGTATTTATCAGCTAACCGTGCCGTAGGCACGGGTCAATTTGCTAGTTCATGCAAAAACATGTGCAATGTTGCTTTTAACACAAAAACATTGCTTTTACACATGTGAAAAAAAGCTTTATTTCTCGTTTGATTCAATAAGAGCGTATTTTAAAACACGCATGTACCTTAATTTGCGTCAACGTTCCACGATGTACAGGGTGGGCCAAAAAAGGTTCCAATTCTAAAATGCTCTCACTGGCGTGTGCCAAGGTGTTTAGAGCTAAAAATTGAAACACCATTAGAAAAAACTTGGAGGTTTTTCTGACTATTTTTTTTCACGTTATGTTGCCCCTATCACTCACTACAGCAGAATATCTGAAAAACATGAAAAATCGACAAATGTGGTGAAATGCAGAGGGTTAATTTAGCTGCAACAAAGACCAAATGATGAACGTTGGTGACAACCCGAGTGTTCACAACACAAAAAAAGATGAAAAAAACAATACGCACATACAGTAGCTTGGAAATGCCGAATGCTGAATTGCACTTGAACAGTCTTTAATCAACCTGATGTTTCACTTCGAGTCTGAGCGTGCGTGAGCGGTTCTGCCCAGAACAGATGTCAATTTATCTTTTTTCTTTTTTTAATTCACACAATTTGTCACTCTGATATTTTTCACCATAGAAGACTGGTTGTTTTCTGCAGTGAAAGATGCAATTCCATTTTCAGTCGTTGATGCCATCAGACGGCAGAAAAGCGAGTCTGGTCTGCCAATTGGTGGGAACATGCGAATAAGTTATCTGCAGTGGTTCTGCAATGTTGTACAAAATTCAATTTTACCCCGCGTGGCGATACATCAGTTCGCAAGTCGGTATGAGCAATGATAAACAGTGAGATTATGGGTGAACGTTGTTTTTTCGTCAAAAATCGCTATTTTTTGAAAATTACACTGTAAAAATGAACTGCAACGTGTAAACCAAAAAATTTTTGATCACAAAAAAGCTCTCAAAGCGTTCTAACAGTGTTCCAAATTTTAAGTCATGAGGTTCTTGCTACAGCTAAATCAACCCTCTGTATTTCACCACATTTGTCAATTTTTCATGTTTTTCAGATATTCTGCTGTAGTGAGTGATAGGGGCAACATACAGTAACAAAAATTTGGTCAGAAAAACCTCCAAATGTTTTCTAATAGTGTTCCAATTTTCAGCTCTAAACACCTTAGCACACGCCAGTGAGAGCATTTTAGAATTGGAACCTTTTTTTGGCCCACCCTGTACGTCATAAGACAAAAGAAATGTTCGTATTACATTGACAGCTATCAAAGATGTAGACTTTACACATTCAGAAAAAACTCCGCCTTTTCCAGCAGCAGTATGTACAGCAGTGAGTCTTCGTGCGTGAGTTCGACACGAGTCAGCATGCGCAGTCAATCGGACGATTGGGATCGATCGAGAGTGTCGACTGAAAACGCAAATCTTGCAATTGAGCAGCAGGTTCTCGGCAAATACAGTCGAATCATCGGAGCGCAGTTTCAAGGTGTTTTTTAATATCTGTTTTATCCTCGTCATGCGAGGAAGATCATTAAACAGTAAACACTACTGGAAAAAGCGACAGGCTTTGACTAATTTGATTTTGGTTTGCCTTGCCAGTGTCTCTGTTTTCTATTTCCCCAACCCTTCTTGGGCTAATTTGAAATACCGCAAAATGAATGAAATTGGTTTCGGTTCTGCGTCTGCAGCTAAAAACCAACGAAATTGTTGAATGATATCTTCATTAGACGATCTCAGTTGTTGTGGTGTGGTTTGTTCGTTTTTTTTGCTCACTTGTTGTTGGTTATCTTCACTTCAGCTCCCCCTTTTCGTCAGTCATTTCCTGTAAAAAACATGCATTAAAAAACAGGTATTTAGATGTACGAATGCACGCATGCAAAAAAGGTTGCGAGAACCGTGGTGGAGCTCATAAGCTCCACACTGTAAGATAAATGTAGTTGATAGAAAGGAACGATAGCTACACATTGTAAACTAAAAACTCTTACGAAAACAGGAATCAGATCAATCGACGATTTCATCTGCGCCGAGGTTCCACTGTTGCAAGCGACCGATTTCTGCGTGTTCTTCGCGAAGTGCTATTGGCCGTCGTGGAAGAAGATCGACGGTGACGACCGTGAAACGAAACAAAACAGTCCGAAACAACAACAACAGCAACAACAACAAGACCAACAACAACAAGTCCAACAACAACAACAAGACCAACAACAGCAGCAACAACAGCAACAACAGCAGCAGCAGCAACAACAACAACAAGAGCAACAAAAAGAAGAAGAACAACAACAGTCGGGCAGGTGGCGAGAGTCACCAGAGTCGGACGTGCACGAAGTCATCCAACCGAGACTGCATCTGATGGTCGCCTATCGTACGAGCATCGGCGAGTATCGCTTCTATCCGATTGAGGTGTGTCGCTTTTGTGATTTCAGAAACGAACGATACCGTATATGGTGTCCATTGATCATGTTTCCTTCTGGCCAGTGGCCAATATACAGTTCCAGGCCAGCCATGCGCAACGTTGCCCTCCATCGAGCTCCACAGCAGCTTTGTTACATTTGATGGGCTAAATCAGGCGCACGCGCTTAAATTTTCCTTTTTGAGAAAGTTGTGGAGCTCCATGGCTCTCGAAACCCTTGATAATTACACTGATTGTATATTCTCTGTGTGTATACTTTCAAAATTTCAAAATTACCAATCGCTGGTCAGATCGACCGCCGCGGCAAGTACTTCGTCGAGTGCAGCATGAGCGAGCCGCCGACATTCAGCGGGCTCGAGGAGCTCGTGACCCATTTCACGGTGTTCTCGTACACGCGGTGTCCGCCGTACAACGCGGCGCACGCGGCTCCGGCCGTCGACGTGTTTCCGTGGTGGATCGACGATCGGGCGCATCCGAACGGCCGGGCGATGCTCTTGTGATAGTGAAGGCTGTCCATCCATCCATCCATGCATTTATATTTCGCAAAAAGCAGCAATATCTAATAAACTGTAGGAACAGCATGTGGTACGGACCCATAAGTCTGTTAATTATCCGATATGTTGACTGATATGATTCATCTGCACCGCACCCACCACCTTGCATCACATATGATTTCATTTCTTTTTCCTCTGGCTGTGTTGTTTGTCTCGATTGTTATACATGCGCACAAAACCATGGACTGTATATTCAAGCAACATTATTCAAACAACACGTGCAATACGATCTGATAATGTGATTCAGTCAATACGCGAATAAAGTGTACCTGGTATTAATATTATCAAATCATAATTGACTGCCTCACGGTTTAAAATGAGAAGCAGGGACATTCTCTGCTGGAGCATAGGGATCAGCAAGAAACGCCAAAAGATACTTGCTTGGTTCGTGGTTCAGATGGTTTTTCTTATCAAAAAATAACAACTGAGGATATGTAATGTGTTGCCACGCCAGAACATTAAACATTGGAAAACCTCTCCGGATATTTTTCTTCCGCCTTGTTTAACCCTTCGTGTCTTTCACCGATTGGTGGTGGTCGTTTGTAAAAACCGATAAAAAAGCCAGTCAGTCGGTTGCTTTTTTCATTAATGTTCCTTTTCACACCCCTTTACACTCACAATACATATTTATCTAGCTACGACTTGTCATCAACCACACATCCATCACCATCAGCCATATACATCATCATGGTGCCGCCCTGGTTGCTGATGCTGTCGCTAATCATACCAGTACTGACGATACTGCCGGTAACGCACCAAAAAAAGCGCATCACTTTTATTGGTTACCAGTAGTAGTGCGTTCAAATCGGAGCATGTAATCCCTACAAAAACAACAACCAACGTGCCGGCATTTCCAGTCTGTCCTGTGTTGTCGTCGGTTGCGCAAGAAGAAGAAGAAACGAAGGCCTCGCCGCCGGAGCGGTGACGTGCTCGAGTTGATCTCCGTGATGAAGTCGCCCAGCGGTGGCACGTCGCCGAACGACCGCGCGGTCGCGTCCTCGTTGACGATCGAGCCGACGGCGGCGACGAAAACGACACGCAGAGTGATTGATGTGCCGTCAGCGGCAGAGTCATTGGCGTCACAGCGGACACAATACGACGACCAACCGGAGCAGCAAGAGAGACGCAAGGGATCCGGCGACGAACAGCACCAAGGAGGGGTGGTGCCCAGTGAAACGGTGTCGACGACGACGACTGCGGTAAAATGGGTGCATGAATGTGATGTGCATTCATGAAGCAGTATTTAGTGACACGCATCAGCGATGTTTTAACGCGGCTTCATGAATGCCCCTCCCCTCCTCCCCACTACTGCACTCTGTTCTACTGTTAAAAGCTTTTTTATCATTTCTTTTGGTTGTGCGACTCAATACATACGGTATGGCCGAGTAAACATGGCATCTTGTTTTTCAGGGTACAAAGAACGCGGCGCCACATTTGAACGAAAGAAAAAAGAATTTCTGAAATCCAATTGTGAATCAAATTGATCGTATAAATTAATAATTAATTTTTTTCGTGCTGTTCTATTCGTTCTTCATTTTGTCCACTCCAAATATAGTATCTGGATTTCTTAATAAACACAACTCCTAGTCTGAAACTGGTCTCATTTTGCGTAAGAAACGAAAAGGACTGTCTTATTTATTCGGCCATACTGTAAACAGTAGTAAACAAACACCTCAAAAAAAAAAATCCCCCCGCCAAAAAAAAAAAAAAAAATCACCCCGAGGAACTGTGGCCACCAATTTTTTAAACTGAAGTTGCCAGGAAATTTCCACTTCTCAACGTGCAAAAATAAACCTGATTTAGTGAGGCAATTGACATACAGTCGAACTCTAAATTATAGCGACTCGGCAGAGTCGTTGACAGAAATTGCTGTGGGGGCGGAGTTTTTACATTAAAATTAAAATTTTTACAGAAAGCATTCAGAAGCAGCGGATTCCCTATATAATTTAGATTTCGACTGCACATGTCCGGTAGATTCCACCAGCAAGATTATTTGAACAGGCCGGGTTCGTCTTCGATTTTTAGAATCATCCGACCAACAACGAATGCAGTGACAAGAGCGAGACCTACATTGGAAACACCGGATGGTCGTCGGGCCAACAAACATTCAAAACAATGCAATCTGAAACAGTGCGAACAGCGCAGAAACACCACAGCGGCCGACAACAAATAAGGAACAAAACACAACGAAAATCAGGATCAGCCGCTGAGAGTAACCGCAAGGAGCACGATGAAACCAGTCAACTGGCTAAAACCGTTAGCTAAGTCAACTTTGTTAGCGACTGTGCAAGGTTGCTGAGTTTTACCCAAAAAATGCACTGCCTTCAGACCAGGATCACGACCAGTGTAGCTAAATGTGCTCTCTTTGATTCGTTGTTTCTTTCTGTTTTTTTAGGAACAAAGTTACGGTCATTGGTGGCAGAAGTTGAATCGTAGACGGGCACAGCCCGTTCCACCACAGAATCAACCCGTGCTTCTGCAGCCCGCGCGACGCTACGACCCGCCTCGTCTGAAGCCGGCCAACGATCAGGACGCGAGCAAACAGAGTCTAAAACTGGGATGACTTTGATGGAGCTTAGATTGGACTAACGAAGATTTTGGAGACTTTTTGATGCTTTTTATTGTTGTTTATACTGCTGAGTATGACTGATGATAATGCCACCAAACCATTTTTTTTATTTTACTATTGTTTTTTAGTTTGGTTCCGAGACTCTATGCGCGCATAAACAGGTTTATGCATGACGCGGGAATTCAAAACAGGCAAAGTGATCTAAAATGGGACCCTGTCACTTGTGTTAGGCTAATTTGAATTGTCACACAAGCATGATTTCTTTCGACGCCTGCAAACGCATTGAGTCGCAGAGCCTAAAAATGATAATAAATGAAAATTTTTTTTATCAATTGACACACTCACACAACACGCTAATTGACACCAAATCTTACCAACACCAATTTTCTTCCATTCAACTGTTGTATTTCTGTTTTTTATTTGGTTGTTTTCTTGTTTGCAGCAGGATTTTCGCTATCTCTGATATGCAATACTTTAGCATTCATTCTTACTCGATAATGTAGCTTACCACGTCTTGCTGTAATTTATTTAGTTTGTTCTTCCAATCGATTTGGAATGACAACCCGTAAAATATGAAATTACGGTAAATGGCTCAGAGTACGACGTATGAGGAAAAGACGCATGCGAAACAGTTTGTTGTTGATTATTTTTTCAGCAGATATTATTTGCGACAAAAAATGTAGGATTTGCGACAAAATTCCATTTCTTTGAGCGTCAGCAATTTTCGTTTGAATTCAAGTGTTTTGAGGAAACTGTCTGAAAAGAGCCCTTATAGTCTCATTCAGATTAGAAAAAAAATGCATGTGGGCTCATAGGGATGATATGGCTCACATAATGTCATTTGAGAGTGCCTGGGAGAATGCTGTCCAAGACAAACAACTAAAAAACCGCGCAATTGTTGCACTAAAACTCAGTAGCTGCCACATGACGGCGTGGCACGGGTAAATCACCAGCATATAAAACTGCTCAATAAATTTTTATCACCATAGCTTGTTTTTAGCAAACCGCCGTTCAATGTGAACGTGAAACTGTCACAAAAAATGACTGCCGACTTCCGCATCGCGTTTCTCCCGTCGCAGCCGCGTCCGTTCGTGCAGCCGTGTGCTCGGAGTCTACCAGAGTGCTCGCTGCTACAGCCGCAACTGCGATGCCACCGCGCCGGCATTGCACTGGATTTGGTGCGACTGCTGTTCCATTGGCTCGGACCGATGCCCGGCTACAATGGTGACTGACTACAGTCGAACGCTAAATTATAGGGAATCAGCTGATTGGTTGGTGCGAATATGCGTTCTGTGCCAACAAAACTCCGCCCCCACAGCAATTCCTGCACAGAAAGGCATGCGTCATGTCATCACCAACCAAAAATTTAGAACAACAAACTGTTGAGCAGCCACGATTTCGCAACTTATTGGGTTGTAAAGATACATGTTATTGCGAAAAATTATTCCAATGGTTTCAATTCTCCCGGCAACCGAGAAATTTGCAAAAAAATCCCAAATCTGCAGCCACCACGATCCACCGTCTAGCGGATGACAGCACGTTCGGCACGGCCATGTACGAACTGCGACGAGGCGCTGTTGAGTTCGTGAGCGTGTTACCGTCGATCACACCACAGAGTGAACAATTTGTTAACTACACAGTGCCGCTCTACAAAACGATACCAGCCGTCATCGGCCGTCAGGGGCGGGGGCAGTTTTAAGACGAGTGCAATTTATCGGCCGATTGCGTGCATGTGTGCTACTGATGATTTTTGATTGAGAAGGCAATGACAGAAAACGGCGCCACTAAAAACGTAAAACCAAAATGGATCTCACTAAACTTCAGCAGTGCGAGCTTGAGCACACTCACGTGGCGTGAATCTGTTGCTGAAATCTGCTGAAACGGCTGAATTGTAAACTTTTCGGCCGTAATTCAACGAAACACTTCTATCGCACGTTTCGGGGCGCCCATTTTCGTGCTAAAATGGTCTGCTGTATTTTTGTAACCAAATTTATTTTGAAAAACATGGCATAGAAAATGGCACGAAAATAGGCATAGCAGGCAAACTGGCATGAAGATGCAAACAGTTGCACGAAAATGGATTTTTAGCATATCGGTTTTTGTTTCAGCGCATTTCTCAATCGGTTTAAAACTGTCCCCAAGGCTCCGTTGAGCCTCTTAACCGCCGTCGCCCTGCCGTACCGCGTGTTCGCGCCATCATTATGGGCCGTCTGGTTTCTCTCCTGTTTCAGCACGCTGCTTGTTCTTTATATTTTCACAAGAATCGCTGAAAATTCATCTACAAATCGCCGCAGAAGTCGAGCCACGGTCGCTCAAGGACTCTGGCGAACAGTGCGCTTCTTGATACCGAACCAAACTGACGGCGATTTAGTGGCGCAGGACTGAGACAGCTTTCAAGAAAAGGCATTTATGTTTGAGTGACACATCACAGAAGTCTGGATGCTGTTACTGATTAGAATACATCGTGTAGGGATCTACAAAAAAGCCAAAGGAAACAATTTTTTAAACTAAAAAAGCCGAAACCCAACCAGTTTGCGGTTTTTCATTACCGTAAACTCTCTTGCACCAGTCCCGAAAAGAAGTAAATCCAAACACATTCAAAGGAAACCCTTGTTTTTGTCTTTTTTTGAAAACTGGCTCTGGCTCCGTGGTTGTCCGCTCGAATTTTAGTGCTGGTTTCTGGCCTCGTGTTGACGATCATGTATAGCCTGTATCAGGAGTGCGCGGGTCAAAAGAGACAAACAGAACAAGAATCACTGACAACGCTAAAAAAGGTGTCCGAAAGTTTGGATTCCCGTCAGCCTGGGTGTACCGTGCAGTGTTCGTGTCGCAGAAATACTGTAATTGTGACCAAAACGGAGAGCGTAGTTTGCCAGTTTTATTTTCGAAGCACACGCTGGTCAGGACACCACTTGGGACACTAAAGCGGACAGGACACCGCACACGTGCTCATACACCTTTTTTAACGTAACGATGCGCGTAGTCTGACAAAAGAGCTCTCACCTCTCAACAGTGTCAAATTCTTGGCACGATAATTTCAAAAGATAAAATAAAAATCGCCAAATTTGGATTCTGTTGACGCAGAATATCCCTTTTTACCCGCGATTAGGGCTATCTTTTGGGCACCATTTTGCACCCGCCGCGACGGCCATTTTTAACAACGACGAGTCGACTGATTGAGGTTTGAACTTTTGGGACACAATAATTTGACTAATTTTGGTACTGAGTAAAACTGGCTGGGGCTGAACTGAGCTAGAGTGTGAAGCAATTTCAAAACAAAACGCTTTCATTTCAGATGCTTGAATCCGGTGAAGTTCGTTTGATCAGTACGGACCCTCATCATCCCGTACTTCGCACGATCCACTTGAGTCCAACCGAAGAAATTGGTCGAATTCGCCAAGCACTCGGTTGTTGGAACTGAAGTTCAAAAACTTACAAGCGAAAAAAGAAAGTCAGCAAACACACGAAGAAGCGCGATATTATTTTGCACTCAGTTTTTTTTTTCAGGAGACAACCCTGTGAAGGTCGTTTACAACGTGCGCGAGTTAGCAGAGCTAATAAACGATGGCAACAATTTGCTCGTGACGACCAGTATTGATGCCGAAGCGCAAATCGACCAGTTTATGGCACTGAATGTTTCAATGTCCGATGTCGAATGGATACCGTTGCATGATTTACAGGTTTTTAAACTTTTGAAGCTTTTGCTAGCTACCCATTAGGGGTCATAAAGTAAAGTGTACTAATTCATGAGTGCTCCTTTAACACAAGCTCCATGCCAAGTTTCGGGTGTTTGAATGTTCGTATCCTTTGATTGATCGAACTAAAACTGCAACCAACGAGAACAAGAAAGATGCATTTGATGACTAAAGAGGGCTGACTAAACTGACTGAAAGGAGAACCGAATCCCTGCTGCCTTCATTAACAAAAATTCACAAAAAAGGTCACCTATTATGTCGCATTCGCTCTGAACCATGGCACTGCAGCGAAGTCGCTGGACGAAATCAACAAAAGGTTGCTGACAAATTATCGATCTGTGCAACGGATCATTGATTTCTATATGAATAATCAACCAGACAGGCGTTTTATCGATGACAAAGTGTCATCAGACAACAATCAAGACAATCAGAACAACAAGTCGGCCAACTATCAACCATTGAGACTGCTCGCGGTTTTCGGCGCGTTTGTTTTGTGGCTTAGCGGCTGCGCAATTTCAACGCTTGGTCTGGCCGTTGAATGCGGCCCTCTTGCGATGGTGAAACACCGCATAAAACAAAGAACTTTGATTGTCAATTTGTGACTTAAAAATAAGCAATTTGAACAAAAACATTGTGATTGTGAATCCGAAAACCCGCTATGTTTATTCGTAAAACGAAAGAAAATAGTGCATTTTTTTGTGATGGTGAACAGAACGTTCAAATGAAAGTAGTAAAATCAAAAATTCATGTTTTGTATGTCATCAAAGAATTGGAAAACAAATAAACGCGTATGTTCAAAAGTTTTGGAGCTTGCTTTTCATGTTGTTAACTCAAGCTCCGAAACGTATCGCGTTTTCTTTCAAAAAGGCATTTTTTGCTTATTTTTATCGTTTCTGTCTGGTTGGGTTTTTAGTCGTTGTTTGTTTTCTCTTGAACAAATAAGCAAAGTCTATTGCAGATTCTTGTTTACTTGTTATAGGTTCTTGTTTAGTTTCGTCCAGTTGCCTGCCATATCAAGCAGATGACGACCGTCAAGCGAGCACTGAAAAAAGCGAAAGCAGCTGCTCCGCTAGTCTGGGGTATGGTGCACGTGGCTCCATTGCCAAGGTTGGATTTAAAAAAATGTTTTCAATTTTTGCTTATGGATTTTCTGAAGTGTTTGTTGCAAATTTTTGTTATCGAGTAATGGAATCGAATCACATTCTCATTTTCCTGACCACATTTGATTGTCGCTGTCATTCTGGATTTGAAAATTTGTTCACAAAAAACATTTTAGTGCTCCGTTATCAGTTCGAGGTACATCCTTTGATAGGACGATTGAAAATGCGCGCAAGGAAGCGACATTATTATTGGACGCTGGTTTCGTGAGTGCGCGGAATTATTGATTTAAAAAATCAACATTTTAATTTGAAAAAAAACGATTAAAAAAACAAATAATGCTGATGTGGCAAGCAGATTTCTTTTAAATTATATTCCTGAACAGAAGTAGTTTTGGTTTTTAAGCCTTCTCTTATTACTTACTGTTCATCTGTTCAACATTTTCAAATTTGTTTTCTATGCTGTCAAATTATTTCCAGCAACAATTTCACAACCAAACTCAATAAGCAAAAGAAAACGTTGCACCAACTCCTCCAGGACGGCGTCGTCTTCGAGAACATGCACGACATTCCGTACACGAAGCGCGTCGATCCGTCGACCATCGCCGCAATGGGCGCCCTCTCGTGCGCGGTCGTTAGCGATTTGAAGCGAAAACACGCGAACGCAACATTCGGTGTGCAGATCTTGTCCGCTGGCAATCGTGAAGCGCTCGCCGTCGCCAAGTGTGCAGGTTTGTCATGAAATAGGCTTATGATAGGATGGAGCGGTTAGTGATCGGTGAGTTTTCTGACTTTGTCTCTGTTTCTTTCTTTTAGTAAACCAAGTACCATTATTGTTTTACTGGCTTTTCGTAGCGAGTTGCATTGGTCTGACAAACTTTTGATTTGTTCAGGTTTTCTGCAATTTTTATCCAGAATGAACGGTGAAGAAGCCTGGCCTGCTTGAAAACTAATTTGCGTTTCAGTTATTCAGGTCTAGACTTTATCCGTGCCGAGGGTTTCGTTTTCGGGCACATTGGAGACGAAGGTTACACGGACGCGTGCGCCGGCGAGCTGCTGCGATATCGCAGGCACATTGACGCTGAGAACGTCGCTGTGCTTGCGGACATCAAGAAGAAACACAGGTTTAAACGCAGCAAAAGCAATTGGTTCAGGAATATATCAACTGAAACGAATTATTAAATTCAAGTACAGAGAGAGAGCGATTTACTGGATTGGAGAACAACAAAGTTTACAGAAAAAAACATAACGGATAATTACAGTTGGACAATTACAATCATCGCCCTTCATCAACTCTGAATTCAACAAACATTTCCATTCAGTTCGCACGCCGTCACATCCGACGTTGATTTGATTGAGACGGCAGAAGCGGCCGCGTTCTTTTTAGCCGACGGCGTCGTCGTTACCGGACGCAGCACCGGCTTGCCAGCCGATCCGACCGAATTGCAAGGTTTGTGGTGTGGCTGAGAAAACAAGCTGCTTGTTTTGCCTGTGGACTAAAATGCCAAAACTCGCATGCAAGCTAAAAAAACTACCGTTTCTTTTTTTGTTTCCGAAATTTTTATCAAATTGACTCATTTTCGATTTTCGATAAAAATTCGGAAACGGAAATGGTAATGGATTTTTCAGCGTATGTATTCGTAGTGTGTATGAGCCTCATGCATTCGCATATTCTATCATGAATGTTTTTTTCATTCGCAATTTTAGCGCTACATGCCGCTTTGCGACATTCTCAAATGCTATTGGTCGTCGGTTCCGGTGTGACCGCCGAGAATCTTGCAAGCCACTCTCATCATGCTGATGCGTGTATTATTGGGTCTTCGTTGAAACACGATGGTGTCTGGTCGAACGAACTAGACAAGCAGCGTGTTCATCACTTCATGCAGGCGGTTCGTGAAATTAGGGCACAGAACAAACACAACAACAGCACTCCCTAAGTTTCTTTGTGTGCATTTGTTTATTGTGAACATTGGTTCCATAATTAGTTTTTCTCGGTTTTTCTTGTTTGGTTTGTGCGTTGTGTTGAAAAAGACTTACTTTCTGTGTGGTATTGTTTTACAAGTGCTTTGAAAACTACCCGGTGGGCGAGGATATTTTTGGCAAAGATTGCCAATAACAAACACGCAGTAGTAGTTCTCCAAGTCAGGACAAACAACCACTGAACCACTTTTTATCAGAAAACATATCAGACCAGCAACATCACATACACCGGATACACGTTCTTTGAATAATGCTGTTATCGTGTTGTGTTGTTTTTATTTCCAGAAACTTGTTGTTTTGGTCGGTCAATCCGCGAATATTCAACCGTGCTACCGCGAATTCTGAAAAAACAAACAAACAAACATTATGCACTAAATCGATAGTGGAAAAGCTGTCAGTAGGAGAACTTGAATGCATAAGGTAAAGTGAACGTCATACATACACCGGCCGAAAGTTTGTTTTCAAAATAATCCGATAATTGCAATTCGGAATGGCATTAGGACTGGATTCGGTTATGACATTATTAGCTGAGCATGGTTGAGCACTGATGAGCAGAAATAATTCACCACATGTGTCTTTCTTAATTTGCAATACAATTTTTGAAAACACCCGGAGGCTGAAAAGATTGAGAAAACGGTAAAACAACTTTTCGCAACTTCGTCAAATGTGTGATTCGCTGAAATGTTTTTTTTTGCATTTGCACATGCATTTAACGTTATCAAAGCGTTTTATCGTTCCACATCTGTTCACTTCTCTTTTTGTTTGTTTCCATTCTTTTTTTAATGAAAACTGAATTTTGGCACACGTGCTCCGACTTCAGCTCTTGACAGCAAACAATTTTGGCATGCAGCGAACAAATAACGTCCCAGAAATGATTATCGCATGCAGTTAACGGTTGATGAATTGGTGTTTGTTTGTTCGGTAGAATATTAACAGTTTTGCGGGGGCTTGCTGAAAAGCATTTCAACGTAAAAAATGTTACTATGAATCATTGAAAGTACTCTTGGGCCTCAGAAATTTGTTTCCTCGTTCACAGTTGAAAAATTTTACGTTCCAATCGTGAAACAAGTCGGGCTGAAAAAAAATGTCACGAATTCCTTGCGGTAAGTAAGCAAATAATCTAACTGAAAATCACAGGCAATAAGCTGTTTGAATGATTTTGAATTTGGCTCACTCACTGATGATTGGTTCAACCAGTTCGATACAGCCAACCAGCATATGCCCTATTTCAAATGTCCAACGAGTAAAAAAATAGCATCCTGCATTGCAAAACCTCCTGCACTGTAAACTGCATATTTAAAAAATACAGTCAGTCAGTTTCAGCCATGTTTTTAAAGATATGCAGTGTAGTTTTGCAGTGCATGATGCTATTTTTTCTGCGCGAAATTGCATATACAGCCTGAGGCGGATGCCAAAAAGGCCGGTGCTGCGGAGTACGGCTTTTTCCGGAGCTCTAAAAATGAATACGCCAGCGAGCATTTATATTGTCAAATGCTAGGTGTCGTGTCCGTCTGGGCATGTCCGCTCGGTTTTCATTTTTGAGACACGGATACCAGGCGGCAAGACACCGAACTCCTGTTCAAACACCTCTTCAACATGCCTGACGAGGAAAACAAGAACCATCGCAAGAAGGTGCACCAAAACCAGTTTCCTTGTGCAACACTATCGTTTTCAGCGTCGTTGTTCGTGTTCATTGTTGTGTTGCTCTGCACCATCTCCGGCACACTGTCACAGCCCAACCAATGGCTGCTGACTCGCTTTGCACCGTCCAATGATTACGGCGCCGCGTATCCGGTAAGTCATTTTGACGGAAATATTTTAACATCAGTGGGGAAACCTTAGCGTGTATTTTTTTGTTTTTTTGCCACAAATGACTTGGTTTTGGTTAATGGGAATAATTAATGAATGTCGATTTTGATTTAGAGTGTCACATTTTCGGATTACGATGTAGAATTTGGATTTGAATGTAGGTGTCAGACTCAAACAAATCGTTTTTGTAGTGCATTCCTTTTACAAAAAATCCTTTCACAGTACAAAAGAAGAGGTCCTGGCTCGAATGCTAATCCGGCGATCCGCTTCGGTCGCAAGCGCACCTTCGGCGGCCTCTACAACGCCTACATACCAAAAGCAACGGCGACGACGACGGCCGCTGAGTACTGCGCGCCCGGTCATGACTCACATGCACTGCGATTTGGTTGATTTCACATTGTTTTCACAATAAAACTCTTTACATGTTTCTTCTGTTGAACACAAATTTGCGTCGTCGACTCTGCTATCTTCAGCCAGCGAAAGTAGCCGTCGAAAACTGTTTTTATCATAGGCGGTGTTGATTGTTCGTTTTCTTGTTGCAAATAAAATATGAAAGTGAACGGCGTTTTTGTTTCTTGTTGTTGTACGAGGACCTGGGGGTCCAGCTGACAATTGCGACACCACCCCTAAAATGTACACGTCAAAAATCGTCCTGTTTCACTGTTGAAAACGCAATTTTCCCTCTATGAAATGGACCCCAAAGGGCAGCAAAACAAATCCGAAAATTAGACAAAAATAAAAAAATGAAATAAATGTTTGAACTTTCCAAAATTGAGGTTTTCATGGGATAATTGTTAAACAAAAATCAATTTTTTTGTTTTTAAAATAACTAAATAAAAAAAACAACAATGCCGATTTTTTAAATTCGATTTTTTTTTGTTTATGCTCTGAAAAGTGAAAATAGGGTTCGAAAAAAAGTGAAAATGACGATTTTTTAAATTAAAAATTAAAAAAAAATTAATTAATTAAAAAAATTTCAAAACGCCGGAGGAAAATTTGATGGTCGACAAAAATGTGAATAGAACCGCGCTGACGCGCTGAGTTCGAATCTTGCACTTTTAGAGCTAAATAATACTGTTTTAAATTTTAAAATTGGCAAAACTTTCATGAAAATTACCTTTCGAGTTCCGACGTCAATTTGGACCTATCTTTTCTTTTGCAGCATGTGGATCCAATCCAAACCCAGCTCCCAGGTCTTGTTTTTCGTTTCAAATTATTTATTTGTGTTCCATCCATATCAATAGTACTTTCTTGAATACTTATCAGACAGAAAACGCACCGGTTCACGTTGTTGTTGATGGACAAGGCCGCGTTTCTTTGAGACGACAAATCGGCAACCAACGTCCAACACCCTAGAGTTGACAAGCAGGTTTCTTTCAGTTTGAAGTGTAAAAATAAGATTTTATTTACTGTTTATTTAATAAATAAAAATTTACTGCTTTTCAGTCCATGAACCAGCTCATGAAACCAATTGCAGAAGCATCTACTGGTATCTGGACTTTGCTCGTCGATCTTTGACTTGAAAGTAGAAATTGTCAAAAAAATCTGCCAAAAACAAAGTCAGTCCACACGAAACTCTGGGCAAAACAGCATAATGACACTTTCTGTGGAATGTGTCTTGAACGCATTTTCAGATAAAAGTACAATTTTGATGACCAAATCGCAAAGCTTAGCTTAATATTTCCGATTATGAAACGGACCACAGGAGAAAAGTTTTAATTTTTTTTAAAAACAGCATTTTTGTTTAGTTTTTCTTTAATTTTGATGTTTGTTTAACACCTTTACTTGTGGGTGGAAGTGGAACGAACCTGGCCCCTACAGAACAAACAAACTACTGACTGAATAACTCGTGCTGTATCAGATACGTGAAAATTCAACGGAATCGTTGCGGTGGTATTTTATTGATTGTAGATACAAATAAATTCAAATTGTTCGCGTGATTGATTGGTGTTGTGGAACGTGACTCTCATTTTATTCGATTTCTACCAAACGAACAACTCACACCACTACTGCTGCTGCAAAGCATCACAAATCACAGATCTCTCGGGCAGAAAACTGACAGCATGGCTGCCGGGCCGTATAATTATTCGTATATCTTCAAATATATTATCATTGGCAAGTTTACAGAAAATAACTGCTTTTATCTGTGTGACTTGCTATTTTTTACTTCTTCGTCTTTCTGAAATCTTTCCAAACATCGCCATCGTTTTTTGAAGAAAGTTGAAAAATATTTCCAGGTGACATGGGCGTCGGCAAGTCGTGTCTCTTGCATCAGTTCACAGAGAAGAAATGTTTGTTTTTTCGTTGTTTTTTTGGTTTATTTTTTGCTTTTTATTGGGCCTCCTTTATTTGAAAGTTTTGTGCCTCCTTTTTTCGCTAAAGGTCTCGTTTTTTCGTGTTGTCCGTGAAATAAGCTTTAAAAATAACTTTACATAACCGTCTAATAACGGGGGGAGGGACTCAATTCGAGTTGAGCTCATCAAAGTCTCCTTCGTTTTTACTCGTACTCAACACTTCCCAATAATATCATAACTTTTACCCAACATTTTCCCAAACTTTTTACCCCAAAGTTTGCCCAAATTTACCCTAATATTTTCACCCCCAATTCCAGTTATGGCCGACTGTCCGCATACGATCGGCGTCGAGTTCGGCACGCGCATAATCGAGGTCAGCGGGCAGAAGATCAAACTGCAGATTTGGGACACTGCGGGCCAGGAGCGCTTCCGCGCGGTCACCCGGTCCTACTACCGCGGTGCGGCGGGCGCCCTCATGGTCTACGACATCACGCGGCGCTCCACCTATAATCATTTGAGCAGTTGGCTGACGGACGCGCGCAATCTGACCAACCCGAACACGGTCGGTCCTTTGTCGGTGTCGTTGTTGTTTTTTTTAAGAGTTCGGCTTTTCTACCACCGTAGTATTTTCATTTTTTTGCTTCTGCGACTCGTGATTGACGCGGGAATGCAAAATCTCTGATGGGGGTAGGGCCACTTAGTTTTATTAGGCCATCTATTTTTTGAGGCCACAGTTTTCTGCATTCGAGCACAGTTGTAAATAGCGACAGACGCGTTAGGTTAAATTTCGACCGGCTCCTTTGCGGGCGCTTTTAAAAAACCGCCATTCTTCATGATTGCGGAACATCTCACTGTACCTGTTCCTGTTTGTCAAAGTAACCGGGAAACGTCGACGCCATTCCAGAAGGTGGAAAAACTTTTCAATGCAGGTTATTTTTCTGATCGGCAACAAAGCAGACTTGGAAGCTCAACGAGACGTTACTTACGAAGAAGCGAAACAGTTCGCAGATGAAAACGGTCTAATGTTCCTGGAATGCTCCGCTAAGACGTCGGTTTTTTTGTTATTTCATTGTTTCTTTCAATCGATTTGCGGCGAAACATTTTTGAAGTTGAAATTGAAGCACTAGAGAGACTGGATAAAAATTGAAATTGTGACATAAAACACACTTTCACGTATTTTTTTGCGGGAAGAATAGACATTTTTTTTCGGCTGTCATTTTCAAACCGAAACTTTGAAGTTTCTATAATACGCTCGTTTCCTTTCAGCGGCGAAAACGTCGAGGATGCTTTCCTTGATACGGCGCGAAAGATTTACCAAAACATCCAGGATGGAAGGTTCGCTTTGAGATTTCTGTCTCACTTTTTCGAAACGGTTTTAAAACGTAAATAAAACCATTTTTCTGGCAATGTAAATAAAATAACCGGTTGTTAACCATCCCTAACCACACCCGATACAATCGTTCTTGTTACTGTCATTGAAAGTGTCGCATGCTCTGTATTCTGCGAGAAAAACTGGCAGTTTTAAACAGGCATTTCGTTGTGGTTGTTGTTGGGATTTTTAGGCGATGTTTTTAGCCAATGCTAACCCAGAGAAGCGTACAGAACGCCGTCGAGTAGGGTGCCCATCGAGTTTCCTGTCATTAAGTGCCTTTACATCCCTCGGCGGGGCTCGATCCCTCGAGCGCATACAACTTATTTCACACCCCCCCCCCCCAATGTATTTTTCCCACTGCACAGCCTCGACCTAAACGCCGCCGACACGGGCGTCCAACCGAAGCAGAACCTTCCACGGACGGCGATGCCGAGCGCAGCCGATGGTAAACAGTGCAACTGCTGATGTTCAATGGTTAGGCAGTGTTTGGAAATGTTGCGCTTTTGTGGAATATCGATTGCTCTTGTGAATATAATACAGACATTATTGTACCATATTGTACGTTGCACCGCCGTTGCACGACTGAAGTGCTCGTCTGAAGGCAACACGCACAGCTGCTGATGTTGCGCACACACATTTACGTGTTATAATCGTGTTGTTTTGTTTGCGTGTGACATTAGTGTGTGTGATATGTTAACTGATCGAGTGTGAGGTCTCCAGACGAGGACTTTAGGTGAAGGTGGAAAAAACTGCGTTTGTTGGTAATTCAGGTCTCGGCACGATCTTATTTCTCTCACGTATCTTCACAGGGTTTTGTTGAAAACGATCGAAAACGGGGGTTCTAGTCTAGCTGTCAATAATCTTTCTCCCTGATAATCAGGGACGTTTATGATAAGATCGTTTCAAGACCGGATACGGTGGGAACCATTCGTGCACCTCGAGTATCAGCATTCGATTGTAAATTTGAAGAGTTTTTATTAATTCATGGAGTAATAAAATGACCGGGTCTGTATTTTTTAGATGCCAGATTGTTTGGTTGAATCCCTGATGGATTTCACTGTAGCAGATTGTTAGTACTGAATCAACGATATCCAATCAGCGTGCATCGTAAAAATATAAAGCCCGATCATGGTTCTGAATCAGATTGACGTCCACAACTGGATTTTTTTTTCATTTTGCAATTACCGTGGTTTTTCATTGTTTTCTCGTTTTTTCACACAATTTCGAGCACATTGCGGTATTTATTATTTTGTTTTTTTTTCTCAAGGTTCTGTTGTGAAATGAATGATTTTATCTTTTGTGCAAACTTGTACGTGTTCTTCTGATGTCCAGTATCTTTCGGCAGAAAACTGAAAATTTTTCAGCAACTTATTGTGCGTGGCACGCTCTCTAACGCATTTTCCAGATTATTCTTTATTTAACTCGTTGATTGGTCGAAGCATTGCTGCCAATCAGCTTTCCAGATTTGAATATTCAGTCGGAAGAAAGGCCGGAGTTTTCTGCGAAAGCCTGCGTGTTTTCAGAAAGTGTACCACAAGCATTGAAAATCTGCGCTTTATATTAAAAATATTATGCTGTTGAAGCATCACAAACTTTCAAATGACGTTGTAACCGAAATGTCTACCTGTAAGCACACGGGGTGTGGTTTTTTATTGTACGCGTGTTTCAACCGGATTTCGCTAAAAAAAATCTAAAAAAACAAGTCTGAAAAAAGGAAATGATCATTACAACGGTACTATGTAATATAATATTCCTTTGTGATCAGGCAAGTTGTCAACCGAAATAGTGTCGAGAACCGATATATGGATAAATACCATACTCCGGGGCGTATGGTTTTGACAGTATGTCTGTTCTCTCTGCTTGACCGTTTCAAAGGGGTGGACTGTACAGAAATCGAATTATGATTGAAAATCACGTGCGATTCTGTTGCAATTGTCGTTCTGTGTAAAAGACAAAAACTGTTGCCATACTGGCGTTCTGAGTTTCATTTGGTCGTTGTTTGGAAGACTGACATTTTGATTCTTTTCTCAAGATGGTTTTGTGACAGCGAAAACTTTCTGCGCATCTTACATGGGAATGGAAGTTGGAACAAGCCATTGTACGGTCTGGCTGTTAGGACTTGTCATTTTATCCCAAATGAACAACCAATGGATGGATTTTGGTTGTGGTGTTTGATGTGTTCTTTTTGTTTTGCGGTTCACAAAACCCCGGGCATTTTGGCTACGGTACTTGGCCTCAACACGATCCTTTGCAACGTTTGTTATTGCGAAGTAAAGACACAACTTTTTCCACGTTAAGAAATCGAGAAAAACTCTTCCAGAAACGTTCAAGAGCGCAAGCAGCTGAAAACAGATCGTGTCAAGACCAGTAGTTACGGTAGTTACCGTAGTCAGTGAGTGCATGGTTTAGACATTCGGTTGTATGTGATTACGTGAATTTCGGTTCAATAAACTCGGTTGCCTGTGGGAATCTGAAGTCACTTGTTCTGGTTGTTGTTCAGTTGTCAATAAGATTTTGGAGAGGTATTTCTGTATTTCTTCTTTTTTGAGAATTGTCATAATTTATTCGTCTTGAAACTACGATTTTGTCCAGCAAGCTTGTTTATCTGAAATGGAAAACGGTGGTATTATTTGTTTTGTTTTGATCAATTGATTGATTGAATGGTTTCAGTTCAATTTATTGCCGTTGCCGTTCTTTGCTGTTTTTTCTTTTGAGTTTTATGAATCTAGTTGTTTTGCTTGTTGCTTGCTATCATCATTTTTTATTGTGCCACGCGACGTGTTCGGAAGTTTTTTTCTTTTGGATTGGAACTCCACCACAGATTTTATTGATGATACTTCAGAATCTATCAGGCCCACATTTTCTCAGTCCTGGTGGATTTGTTTTTTTAATAAACGGATAAACATTTCAAAACCTGAGGAAACCATTAGATGGATTGGATAAGCTCTGATACTGCGTGTTGGGCAAATATAAACAATTCAATTATGTGTGAAATTTGATTTTTTCTGTTCAAGTCATTCCTTTTCGGTTGCGATAAAAGTTTTTGATTTATTTTTGACACCCTGATTTCTGCAGTTCGAGCTGTTTGATGAATCTAATTCTAATGCAATTATAACATTATCAATAAAAGAGATATTTTCAATGAAATCTTGAAATTTGATATCTCAACAGACAGCCTGAATCTATAGTGCACGCATGAGTGACGAAAAGCATTGTCCCAGGATTAACAAATAAATTAGTACAATTATGTTACTTCGTGTAAAGCGTTTCAAGCTATTTACAATCTACAATTTACAAGCAACAAACTCCACACCATAGTTACAAGGAATGAAAGGAAAAACAAACAGTCGTGCTACTTTCCGCATGCCCACACGATGCAACGCAGTAGAAATAGAAGGTATACTGTTTACCAGAACCTGTCACGGAGTTAAAATGCGTGAATACGCCAAGAAGCGAAAGATGAGATTAATGAAGGAAAGTATACAACACTGGGCATATCGGGAATATTTCTGAGATCAGTTGGGTGTATCTGTCTACTATGAGGAACGTAACAAACAGTCAAAACAAGTAACACTCGTTCAAGAAAAAATCAAAACAATGAAATGTTAAAGTATGTACACGAGATGTTGATTGATTCGTCGTTCCATGCTAGTCTGAAGACAGTCCACTTGATTATAAACTGTAATGTTGCACAGTCGCAAAGAAACACGCGCGCTTCCGTGACACCGATACTGTGCCTGTCTGCGATAACGTGCTCTGTGTTCAGACTAGCACTATTAAAAACATATTAGCACTGTATTATTGTACGAAACTCGCTGCTGTCGCAATGACCGCCACCAATAGCATAAGTGCTAGTGGCGACGTTGCCCCACTAGCGCCGTTGATCCTCCAATTGCTCAGCGTCTCGCATTGCGCCGTTTGGTCGACCGCTCGGTCGTAGGTGTTCCAGACTTGCTCGTTGTTCAGGCACAACGTACCGCCGCCTCGTTTGAATTGTGATCTCTGATAAGAAAAATAAATTCGAAAGGAACAATTGGGCACGATTTCTCGATCAGCAAACGACAAATGTGGGCCAGTGTGTTTGTTTGTTGGTAGCAGTTCAGCTGCATTCACAGGCACGGTGGATCGTGTGGTGCCGGTTGCTGTAAACGCGATGCGCTAAAGCGGCATTCATGAAGCAGTATTTAGTGATGCTTAGCTGTGTTAAAGCATAGATAGCTACGCGGTCATTAAATACCGCTTCATGAATGCCCCTTACCACGTTACCACCTCCACGTGCAGTAGTCCACTGCTCTGCTAACCTACAGTAGTTACCAGTAGCGCCAACAGGGTCCACCAAATCGTCGCAGGGGTATGCTGTGCAACAAGGCAAAACAAAAACAACCCCAGCATCAGGATTTCCAGGACTACGTCTAGGAGGTTTCACCTGTCTGTTGATGTCACCAACGCAAACGTAGGCGGCTGGCTGCGGCTTTTGCGTGATCGCCCATTTCGAGTGATCCTTGCTGCTGGTGTAGGGCACGTCAACCAGGCGAAGTGAATGAATGTCTTGCGTCTGGAAAGAAAAAAGGTGGAAAATTGCTGTTGTCTGTTTATTAACACCTATCAGACAGTCATAAAGTATCAGCAGTTGTGGTGTACAGTGCGTCCTAATGAAGCTGTCACTATTTTTCGCACGCTCACGTGCATCCCGATACCCTTTCAAGCAAACCCGATACATTCGTTCGTCTTATCTCACTGTTATTCAAAGTTTCACACGCTCTGTAACCTGCTACAAAAGTGACAGGTTTACAAAAACATACTTTATATGATCCGTTTTATACTTTATATATACTTTATATATACTTTCAAAACAATTTCGTCGATTTCAGTGAATTCAACAACACCAATTTGAAAGCAGAGATGCGCGCGTAACAAGCACATTGCAAACCAAAAACAAACCACAAAAACACCAAAGCACTTACTCTGACGGGCATCTCGCAGTCTGCAGGCAGATCGCCAGGCCCGTTCAACCAAGTTTCAGTGTAAATGGACTGCGCAAGACCGGGCGCCACGAGTTCACTGTACAAATCTGCAGTATATTTCGCAATTTCCGTAATAATCAGATGCTGAAATTTAAAAAATAAATAAATAAAGTGCAGTTGAAACAGTTCAGAGCGTTGTTGAAACTTCAGATGCGGTGTTCAAAATGCACAACGATTCTAATAACAGGGCTTAGTACTCCATATATCCTTAAGTGTGTTGATGTGCCATTGTGGTCCGCATAATTCCGGCCCGAAGTGTTGCGGCCCGCTAATTGTCCTGTTCGACCGCACAACAAAACATAACGAGTTGTCCCGAAAACAAACAACGTCCCAAAAACGTCCACACGCAAACCGTTCTTCCACTTTTTGTGCTTCGCGAAACTGATGAACTCGCGACCGGCGCGCGAGCGCAGCGCCACCTGGCGGCTGTACGGAGGCCGCCGGGCGCTTTTGTTGCCGACGACGACGTCCTTCAGGCGGGGGTATGCGGCGGCCATGTGGGTCGGCAGTTGTTGGAGGTACTTGGACGGTTGCGTCAGGTAGAGTTGGTCGGCTGGACGGAAACGTTGAAAGTTGATCGATAAACGTTGAACGTCGAAAGTTGAAAGTTGGAAAACGGTGGGGCAGTGTTGTCTGGGTAGTTTTTATTTAGATTTATTAGATTTGCAAGAAACCATACGGAATAAAGTCAGTTTTGAAACATATTGCCACACAAGCTCAGAAAAGCACTTCTGCGTGTTTGAGACATTTTGTTATTATACCCATACACCCATCATACCACTACCACACTGTCACAACCGAGGCTGACACAAGCTCACCAATATTGTATCAATATGTGTGGTGTGAGCCTGTGTCTGTGCAACACTACTGCGGTATAAACCGAGTGTCCGGTCTTCAGACAAGGACTGTACCGACCGATTTTGCCGAGCGTTTCGTCGGTTCTGAACGTGACGCACAGCATCGATTGGCCGTTTCGCGTGCCACTGCTCGGGTACGCGTATTTCGATGTCGGCGGAAACTCCGGCACACTGTGGATCAGCCACCAGCCGGCGGTGGCGTCAAATAATTGCGCGCCCTTGCTGTGACCGCGGTACGAGTCCTCCTTCTCGCCGGGGTGGTCGTCGTTGTAGAGCAGTTTATAAGTGTCCTGCGATGCAGACATACTACAGTAGTACAACTGGCACGGAGTGCAACACCAGTTCTGCTGATTTTGGTTTTCTCATATTGACTTGCGGTTAGTTTGTGATAGTTTGATTGAGCACTGCATTTCAGATTGACACAGACAAGACAACGTGCACCAACCAATTGGTTGGCTGCATGTGACTCTCCAAGGCGGATGCCAACCCCAAACTACGACAACTATCGCAATCATACGGTCTCGAAACGATCTTACTACACTGGCGTTTCTTAGTTTCAAGAAAGGCGCAAAGCACTCTTTCATCGTGCCCATTTTTAAGGGTTCGAAGAACCCTCAATAACGAAGGCTTCGGTTCGAACGTGTCAAAAGAGTAAGACCACATGAGGCATTTTCTCTCATTCAATCTCTCACTCTTGATTGTTGGATTGTGCAAAACTGCCCCCCCCCACCTTTCCGGCGTCATACAACTGCTGCAGCGTGAACGCGACGGCGTGCCGTGACTCGTTGATGCCAACGGTGGAAAGCTGCCAGGTACCAGCACTCCAGGCGTCCTGGTACAGAAACGCCACCCCATCACGAACGAGCGCGTTTTTGTGCGCGTTAATGTCGGGCAGCTTGTAGATGAGGAACCTAGGTAATGTTGTATATCGGATTATGACTACAATGCCAGCCAGCATAGGAAGACAGGAAATTAGGCTGATGCTTGACGCGGCAATTCAAACTCCGCTGAAGTGACCACACAGTGCCCAGTTTCCCGGGAACCCTGCGAACGCTCCTTCAATATCACAGTCTTCCAACCCTAAGCGACCCGGAAAACTGCTTGCTTACCAGTCCACCGACCGATCGTGCATGTCATGACAGCTGAATTCCGCAACGGTTTTAGCGATGTAGCCGATGGCGACCAACGCGGCAGCGACGAACAGCAGCGGGCGACTGATGGGCGGCGTCATGGCCCTCTGAACGGTTCATCAAGAAAATCAAAAAGAATCAACTTAGAAATCAGAGACAGCGTAAAATTAACAGTGGCACGCTGATTGGCCATACATTTCAGCAACGATAGGCCACAAAGAGATAACTGAGACGGCGGAGTACAGACGCATGCCAGAACGTGGTCATTAACCAATCAGCTTATCGCATATGATACAGGAATTTTTAGCTTGTCAACTTATGGTGTCTTACACTTCTGGGTATGAATAAAACTGAACTGAATTGAACTGAACAGAAATAGACTGCATGGCTGGAATGTCTTTCAGTCTTTCTTTCATTTAGTACGCAAGTACCGAAGCAGGATTCATGGAAACCTGTGTCAAATATTCCACAAAAAATGTAATGCACCCATTGTTGAACACCGATTTTATTCCTGGTTATATAAAACTTCAATAACTCATCTGAAATTTCAACAAGAGTAGAAAACAGAAAACAGAGAGAGAAACACTTTGTCTCGCAATGATGAGCGAAGTTCATTAAGCAACAGATGAAAAAAAATCAACAAAAAAATTGATGAATGGCGACACTATCAACGGGAATTATCTTGAAAAAAATAGCGTCAGAATCCAGCTTTTTTTGTTACTCTACACAGTGTGCCTTGATGCACACACTGCAATACAATGTAATGATTGGTTTATGAGCCAATCACCGAAGAGCATATTATTGTCAATCAGACCAATTGTGACTGAAATCTGAAAGTTCCAAAATAATTTCAATGCGAACAAAACACAAAGTACGCCAGTTAGAAACGAAAACCTGGCAGTTACCACCAGTTACCACTCAGTGAACCACGATCAAACACCCCATTCACATTCAAATATTTGAATCTAGCACAGTGATTGGCAGCTTAATGCTAGCACAACCAATCAGCGTATAAAGTTAGAATGCAGCCAATCAGCGAGTTGAATGTGTGTGTGTGTCCGATTTTATGAATACCAAGACGACACTCGTAGGGTTGGCAAAATACCGTTTTTTTCAAATCGTGGTAAAAAAACCTGTATTTTTACCGGTAAAATTACCGTAATTTTACCGAAAAAAAACGAAAGCCAAAAAGTTGTAAAAACCCACATATTTTTTGCAGCCGACTTTAAACTTGAACCAGGATTTGTGAAAACAATTTTCAGAATGCTTTGTTCAAATTATCGTGCACCAACAAAGAAAATAAATTATGTTTGGGCTTGAAAACCCAAAAAACCCAAATAAATCGAACATTACTTTTGCTCAATCGTTTATATTCCACCAATTACACAGGAAAAACCACAGCGTTTTCACCGGACAGTCTTTGGTCACAATAGACGAACACAATTTGCTGCAATAACGCAATTAAACCGAATTTAGAGTCAGTTCAGATCAAAAAGAAAACAAATCAGTAATTGTGTAAGAAAGACAATTGAGCGACATTTGGAATTTTTGAAATTTTCAGCTCAGCTCGGCTCTCGGCAGCTCCAGCTCCAGCCGATTCTTGCACCTCGCTTAACAGTTATTTCAAAACATCAGTGTCAATTTCGTCATCATATTTTTCTTGGTCACAGATTTTCTCATTTTCTCATCAAAAATGATATAAAAACTCAGGGTCCGAAATTGAAAAAAACCGGAAAAATACGAAAAAAACCGGAAAAATACAGAAACGGTCTTTTTCCCGTTTTTTTCAAGGCCCCAATTTTTGCCTTGGTAAAAAAAAGCGTATAAATACGTGTTTTTTTACCGGTAAAAAAACCGGTATTTTTACCATGCCAACCCTAGACACTCGTGGCCGTGGGTAACCGGTGCAAAACATACCGCACCACGTTCCAAGCATATATTCAGATAAAAGTTCAGTTCATCACAAAATCAACAAAATTGTTTTTGAATTGAATTGTAATGATAATAACAAAAACAAACGGTAAGCAACAATGACATCAGCAATGGAAACGTTCAAAACACCAAAAAATCGACATAACTGTACACGAATTTGCAGACCGGCTAGCAACATCACACCGGACAATTACAAGACTTATCAATTTTCTTTCATACGGTGATGGTATTGGTTCATAATTTTGATCAGTTCCAAAAAAACATCGTGTGTGTGATATGTAAGCGCAAAGCTAAAATCGTCTCCCACATTGTTTTTCCGTTTTTCTTCGTCTTTCAGCTTCTTTCAATTGTTTTTTACCACTATTTTGTTTCTCAAGTGTTATTTTTTTGTTTTATTCATCATGATTCGTCGCATATTCACAAGATATTACAGGCTGTGACGTGACTGGAATTGAAGAAATAGAGAAACAAACCCGAAAACATTGTGTTTAGAGAGCACTTTTCAAAAAACCTCTGCGAAACGGTCTGCAAAAAACGTCACAAATACACAAAACATATGGAACAATTCAACGGAATAACAAAAACCAACAACATAATACGAACAATGTGATCACGTGTTTTGTTTGTGAAAATACACTGAAAATGAAAAAAGAACACGTGCTCAGAAAAAAAAACCGAAATACAGTAACAAAAAAAACAAAATAGGAACTCTCCGCAAATTTACAGCTGACACGAACAGCAAATTTCACAAACAGCGAAAGGGACAAAAAGAAATACTCTGAAAACAAACAGCAACACTAAGTTTTCATCACTAACAAAAAACAGATTTTTGGAATAAAAGAGTCACCACGAATCACCCCCGTCCTCTCCGAAAAAGCATCAACCACACTGGGATCACAAGCACTCTGCAAACTCGAAAATTTCTACAATATACTCCGCATGAAAAGTAAAAAATCTCGTCGAAAACTGTTTTTTCTTCTATTCCGTGTCGTCGGACGAATCGTTGTCCGGTTTCGACGGACGAACCGGTGAATCGCCGCCGGAAGGTCGGGGAGACTTGGAGGAACTACGCCGATCGGAGCTCGAGGATCTGCGATTCATTGGAGTCACAATGGTGCACTTCTCAGGTGCGACTGAGTATCGCCAGGGAGAGAGCCGTTTTATGAAACTTAGCAGTCCAATAGTGCTGCTACACCACTGAGTGCCGAGCCAAAATGGATTCATAAATCAACAAATTTCCGTTTCCTCGCATAGGTTGAACAGCTGAGATATTCGTGAATCAATTTAGGTCGAAAAACGAAACTACGATGTTTCATTATTTCATTCAGGTGTTCAGTGGTGTTGCACTATTAAACTATTGAACAAAATTTTATAAAACTAGCCCCAGGCAAATCAGTGAAACGCCTTGTCGGAAGACCACGCGCATTCTTGTTCAAAGTATCTAGATAAGTGTCTTTCGAAATCTAGTACATAACACCAGCCAAACGCACACAGTGCAATATCGCACCAGGCATGCGTGCCAGTGTGTTTGTCGTCCATGTGCGCGAGCGTATGCAGAAAAAGAACGAGAGCTTGGTCTTCAAACTAGGACTTCACAGAAATAACCAAAAACACCAATTACCAAAAAAAATCAAACAAAAACAACAAAACTAAAACACAGCCCGCCCGCCCACCAACCGCGACCGCGAGCGTGTCCGCAGCGGCGACGGGGGGCGTCGTCGCGGTCGCCGCTCGGCCGGCTCGTCCAAATCGCGGTCCCTGTCCCGCTCCTTGCCGCCCGACTTCTCCTTGTCGCCGGAGTCGGCGCCGCCGCGTGGAAAGTACGTACGACCACGCGGTCCGGACGGTTGCCGCTGAGAGTCGCCGCGGGACGCACCGCGCCCACCAGACACCGGCGGCGAGCGACGCCGAAACCCGCCGCCCGCGCTGCCCGCCGAGCCGCGTGGCGGTGACCGCCGGTGGTCGCCACGTCTGCAGCAAGCAATACGGATGCACGTGCTTTCACACATCTTTCATTTCGAGAAACGGTTTTGCTATTTGTTCCGTTCATAAATTTACAGCCCGTCTGTAAATTTGAATTGAGCAAACTCGGACCGAATGTCTTGAAAGGTTAAAAGTTCTATCGGAATACAAAGGTCTATCGAACCGAAATCCCGAATCCATGTTACAATTCCAACCTGTAATCGCGTTCCGGCCGTCCAAATCGATTCTGCCCGTGGCGGTAATGATCAGCACCGCGACCGCCGGGCCCGTCGCCGCCGCCCGTGTCCCCGCGCGACCGTCGACCGCCGTCTGCCGTCGTGTTCGCTCCAGATGACGCGGCCGAGTTTTTATTCCCGCTAGCGTCCTGGATCAAAAAACAAAATCAACGGACATTTCAGAATGCTGTTTTGGTTTTGGCTAAGGCAGTCCCAATCAAGGCTAACTAGGAGTTGCCTTTCTCAAAAATGCTAAGATATTGTGTCTGATAAGATAAGAAATGCCAATCGAGTGTGCAGTGTATAAAGAATGAGCAGAATAGCACAAATTATCAAGTAATTTTAAGAAACATGTCAAATTCGGCACAGGATTGGGTTTCTGAACGTCTTTTTTCTTTCATTCAAATTTCGCGCGCTCCTTGCACCCTGAAAAAAGCTGCCATGTTTAATCGGCCATACCGTATCACTTGGATTGCGTATACAACACCAGATTGAAAAACACGTGCCTTCAGGAGAACAACGGGCACAATCTTCCGAGTGAGCACACAACCAACCGCAGTCACTTTCGGCTTCGTCTCCTGACCGTGACTGAAGCGACACTTGTCCGCGAACGTACAGCGCCCCTCGAGGAAATACCGACACATGTTACTGTCGCCGGCTGATTGGTCGGCGGACGCTGTTGTTGTTGGTGTTGTGGTGGTGGGCGGAGCTTGACCGGCTCCACCTGCGGTGCCGTCCGTCTGTGGACCGTGACCGAGGAGGCCGACTGAAACATGGACAACAACAAAAATGGAATGGAACTAAAAAGTTGTTATGGTTATGATGAGGGAAGATATGTGAAACTATTGCTTGTAGTAGACTTGTTGAAATAGTGCGGTAGATTCGATCCAGTAACACAATGTGAAACTCTGATTGGCTGGGTGTGAAGCGGGTCTCCACTCCACCAATCCGCAGTCCAAAACCGTTTTGCCCAAGAATAAAAAATGATTTTCTGAACTATTCATGTGTGCTGACAAAACAACACAAAAAGCAAAAGCAAACCTCCTGGTTGTTGCGGTCGAAATCGGTTCTGAGTCGCGGCGGCCGCAGCAGCCGCTCCTAGTTCAATTCAAAGACTCTCAGAATGTTCAACACAAACAAAAGACACACAATGTGCAGCGCTCACATGCTACCAGAACTGCGAAACATAATTAATCAGCTGATTGGCTCACTGGTTGGTCTAACCAGCGCGATGCAGCCAATCAGCATGCTAGACTCCATTGGTAAAATGGACAACTTGTGAGATTGAAAAAAGTCGATGTGCCAGTAACACAGTACCCGCCAAAAAAATCCGACAAAGAAACACCGCACACTCAAACAACAACAACCAACGTTGCGCTGCCGCGACGGCGGGCATCGGCGGCGGCATCGGCATCCGCGGCGGGTACGGTCCGCGCGGCGGCATGCCCATTCGCGGCCACATTTGCGGCGGTCGGGCGCCGGGCGGCATCGGCGCAAACGGATGAGCGTGATGCGGCGGCGGCGGTGGCATGCCGGCCAGCGGCAGCGGCATCGACGGCGGCATGACGCCCAGTGGCACCGGCGTCGGCGGCCACATGCCCGTCGGCGGGGGCATCGCGGGCTGCTGCACGGCCGGCGGCGTCATCTGGTGACCGACCGCTGGTGCTGTTGCTGTTGCGGTAGGCGCTGCTGAAACTTTTTTTTTCAGAAAGATGCCATTGTGGTTTTGGGAAATGGAATCAATGGTTTTCCTGTCAATGTGTGCGCGTTTCCGAAAAATTTCAGTTGAACAAGTTGACAACGTGTCGGATTTCAACTTAACAAAAAAGCCAACATCTAATGTTTCAAAAAACACCAAAATCCGCACCAGCAGCAGCGTCGCCACTGGCGTCGGTTGATTTCGCCACGCCGGGCGGTGGGAGAAGACCGGCCTGGTCCAAGTTCTGCACCAGTTTCGCCAGCTCCTCGCTGCCGCCTCCACCAGCAGCTGAGTGCTGCGGCTGGGCGGGTTTGCCTGAAATCAGCGGCAATTGAATTGCAATGCAATAAAATGCATACGCGCACGCGCACACACAGGGTTGTCTGCACCGAAAATTTTAGATTTAGCTGTCACAAGACACTGAAAAATCATAACGAGAAATGCGCTTTCCCAACCCTCGTTTCTGAAAATTTTCAAAATTTAAAAACACTCTTCTTGCATTAAAAACTGATGGCCAAAGTCGGCTGCCGATTAGACACTATACTACGGTGGACTCTTTTCTCAGAATAAGCTTCTGTTTTGTGCATTCGCAGTACTGTTGATAGCCATTTTGGGGCAGTTTGTTTTAGGACACGTGATTTTTCTGCAAAACACCAAAAAATGAGTTTATCTATGTCACAAGACATTTAGGGCGTCTTGAAAAAAAACCCTACAACCAGCGTCTCCAGACTATAACTTCAAACAATGCGCGAAAAACTGTGCACGAAAACGCCAGAAACCGACCGGATGGTCCCGGCTGCTGTTGCAGGTCAGTCTGCGCGGTCGGCGGGATCTCCTCCAGCGGTATCTCGGGAATCTGCGACGTCGGCACCAACGATTTTCGATCGAACTCCGCCTCGGTCGGATTTTCAAGGATGCCGAATCTGTAAAATGTCAGTCTGATGATAGATGACGATTGTCCGTGGCGTGCTCGTTCTTTTTGGCGTCCAATTCCATTGGCGACGCATCGACTACCGAACGGACAACTCCGGCAAATCGACCATGTGCTGATCGCAAGACGATGGCGGGCGTGCATCACGGACGTCAGGAGTTGCTGGCGCACCCACGTGGACTCGGACCATGCGCTGGTCGTTGCCAAGTGCCATCTCCAGTTCCCGCGGACCCAGAGAAGGGCGACGGGCGCGCCGCTGATTGACATCGAGCGACTCGGCGATGATGCAGTGAGAGACAAATTCAAAAGCCGTTTAGACATGATTGCGACCAATGATGATTTGAGCTGGGTGAGAATTCGTGAAGACATGTGGACTGCTGCAGTGGAGGCCTGCGGTCGAAAGAGCCGACGCAAACAGCAGAATCCAATATTCCGATCCGAGACAATAAACTTAATTAAAAGAAGACGCAAATTAATCGGCAAGGCGCGACGAAATGCAACGAAACAAATCAGGCGATCTGCCAGGTGTGACCGAGAACACTGGTGGGAGCAGAGAGCGAAGGAAGTTCAGATTGCGACCAATGTGGGTGACACCAAAGAGCAATATCGGGCGATACGGCGACTGTGCGGCCAGAATTCGGGTATTATGAGAGGCCCTATCAAAGCTGATGACGGCAGTCTGCTTGTAACCGCAGCGGACAAACTAGAGAGGTGGAGGGAGCACTTCAGTACCCAATTCGGTGCTGGACCTCCCAGGGACACCCCACTGCAACGTCCGCTTGACAGCACCACCAACAGCATTTCAGCAGTCAGCATTGAGCCACCAACAATTGAAGAAATCGTAAACGCGATCAAACGTCTTCGATCCGGAAAATCGGCGGGCCCGGATGGTCTGCCAGCGGAACTGTTCAAATGTGCACCGGCGACGCTAATCCATCGTCTGCATCAGTGTCTGAGGCGCATCTGGGACACAGAGCAGATTCCGCCTGAGTGGAGAGAGTCTGTCTGCATTCCGATACACAAGAAAAAATCAAGAATGGAGTGTGCAAACTATAGAGGAATCAACCTGTTGCCGACAATCACTAAACTGTTCGAAACAATTGTGCTAGTACGCATAGCGACGCTGAGAGAGCAACTGGCGAGAGAAGAGCAGGCCGGTTTCCGCGTGGGCCGGGGCACAGTCGATAACGTATTCACCCTGCGGCAGCTGACGGAGACGCGAGCGCTCTACAATCGGCCGACACTGATGGCATTTCTTGACATTCGAGGTGCCTTTGACTCTATCGACAGAGAAAGAATGTTCGATATTCTCGCCGCCGGCGGATTCCCGGCAAAAATAATATCTCTAATAAAAGCAATCTACACCGAGCAGCGTACCAAAATCCGGGCATACGGCGGCCTATCTGCAGCGTTTGAACCGAGAACCGGCGTCTGGCAGGGAGGAGTCCTCAGTCCTGTCCTGTTCACATTTGTGATGGACAGGATAATCCGACAGGCTCAGACCGACTGCGGGGACTGTTACGGCATTACCATGGGCTGCAGCGGCACGGAGGGGCCACAGTTGACGACCTTCAGATCACTGGAATTCGCGGATGACGTGGTCATATTTGCGCAGACCACGCCCTCACTGCAGCGAGGCCTAAACGCTCTGACAAATGCAGCTGGACGAGTCGGTCTGCGTTTTGCGCCGGCAAAATGCGAATTGCTCGCCGCAGACTGGCCCGCCGGGGACGCGGCAGACGTTACGATCGACGGCGTGCAACTGCCAAGAGTCGACTCGGCGGTCTACTTGGGGGCGGTAATAAACGCGAACAATGACTGTTCAGACGATGTTCATCGGCGCATCAAGCTGTCTGCCCTGGCGTTCCACAGCCTGCGGCGGCTGTGGCGATCGCACGACGTGTCAATACGCACAAAGGCACGGGTGTACTCGGCGTGCATCCGCTCGTCGCTGCTCTACGGCTGCGAATTGTGGTCGCTTAACAATTCAACATTAAATAAAATAAAAGTGCAAGACAATCAGTGGCTCCGTTCCATCACCGGCACTCACTGGTCTGATCGCGTCACAAATAAAACCGTGCAACGTCGCGCATTCGGGCCGAAGGCGAACACTCAGGGCGACATCACGCAGCTGATTCAGCTGCGACGTCTACGGTGGCTGGGGCATGTGGCGCGCATGAGTCCGAGCCGCATTCCCGCGCGGGCGATCATGGCGTGCGCGGAGCGTGACTGGCGGCGGGCGCGAGGGCGACCGAAGGTGACGTGGCGAGAGATCACAAAAACTGAGACAAAACCGCTCTACACCAACGCGAGAGGGCGCATTCTGTATCCGCGTTCGGAGACAGCTGAGAAGCGAGGCGACTACAGCAGTTGGTACCGCACTATTCAGGCGAGCGCGAACGACAGGCAGCGATGGTCGGCAAACATCGAGGCGATCACGTACAAAACCGGAACGGTGGTGAACGGCGTCGAAGCCCGAACAACGGGAGCCGCGCTACGCGGAGCGACGAACTAAGTCAAGTTAAGTCCAATTCCATTTTCACTCTTCTTACCAGCCCGACTTGAAATCGCATCGTTTTAACCACTTCCCAAGCATTTATTATCAATTTTTGGGGTTCTGCTACTCAATACCGAAAGGACATGTAGTTTCAATCTGTATGTGGTGAGGTTATTCAAAATAGCCTTAGTGACCCGGCCCAATTTACGGGGACTCGGATCACATTGCCAATTTCGAATTTCCGCGTCATGCATGAAACTGTTAGTGCGCGCATTGAGTCTCGAGACCAAAATAAAATGTATCACTTGTAAGAGACAAAACGTCGCCATGTATTTCCCCGTGGGAGAACCATCTGACAAGAAAACGAGAACAAAAAAAAACACAAATCAACCCTCCCCGGCATACGTCATGGTGGTCTGAAAGTCGGCGGCCGTCTTCTGTCGCTCCGCCTCGATCGCGCGCTGTCTGCTGTTTGCGCCTGGCTCGATCGGGCGCATTTCCGGCGGCACTCGAATCTCCACCAAACGATAGCGAACGGCGGTCGTGATGACGAGATTGTTCGGCCGCACCAGCCCGCCATTCTGCCCGCCGCCGTCGGAGGCCCCCGCCCCCTGCTGATTGTTGTCGTCACGATGACGCAGCGTCTCGACGACGCCCTTCTGTCGCTCCATCACCATCTCCATGTGCTTCATGTCGAGGCCGCCCATGCTGCCGCGCAGCTTGTTCACGTTCACTGTTGATAGGAGGACAGAACGGGAGCAATTTGCGAGAAGCATTCTGAATTGCGCAGACATTTCTTTCGGCACTCTCCTGCTGTTTCCGCCTGTCTGTGCGCTGGATTGTTTCTGCCGCTCATGTCGCTTATCGCACGTCAGTCGGCTTCGTGTCGCACGAAGACCCACTTTTTTATTTCAAAGCGGGGCTCAACAACTACACCGAATTCATTTCAGTAAACTAATGTCGCTTGATGTTTATACAATAACAATCTAACAAGTTTACAACACAAAAAGCGCGACACTTATCCTCCAAGACGTACCTCTCTCCGCGTCGTCCACCTCGAATTCCCTGATCTGCGTCAGTTTGTCCCCCTCCGCCCATCGCACTCTGCGCCGGCCAGACTGCCGCTGTGCCTCCGCTGGCTCCTGTTTATGCGTCGGCGAGTACTTCGTGACGCCCTTGCTGGACGACGACGTACTGGACGAGGCGGGACTGGACGCTGCAGGCGGCGAGCTGCCCGCCGCCGGCACACCGCCGCGGTAGAAGCTGCCGAGCTGAACGGTTTTTTTCGGTATAGTTAATAGTGGGTAATTATTGTCCTGTGTTAATTGGGGTTCAGTGCCTATATAACCATACTAAACCAGTATTCTGGGGTCTCTCAATAAAACGACTGAACGAGGACCACAATATCGTTTGTGCATGGTAAAGTTCGACTGTATTTCGCTATTCTGCAGGGATGGTAGCGAAAATCAAACAAAAGCAACAAAAACAAAACACTCTGCACCTGCGGCTTGACATCGGCCTGTTCAGTGGGCGACGTCGCGCCGGCAGTGGACGCCGATGTGGGCGTGACCTTTTTTCTGCGGATTCCCGTCGATTTCAGCCGCGGCACCGCCGGTGCGCTCGACTCCAACGCCGCCATGAAACTGTCATCCGGCCGGAGTTGGACGCCTGGAGACGCAAGGAAAGATTATGGGTCTCCGTACTTACACGCTGTTGCTGTTCATACAGTTTTTTCCGGAGTTTCCTGCTTGCATTGTTTCATTCGTTTCGCATTGTGAAACACATTTTGTCACCCTCGTCAAAAACACCAGCTATACTCTGCCCACGAAGTACCAGCAAACAATCAACGTTGTTTACGTAAAAATTTATAAGTTCTTACAACGAATGAATTTTCTTAATGCGCCTGTTAGTATTAACCTCCTTATCACACGTTTTCTATCCTATTTTGACACCTTTCATATATCAGTCGTTTTGTGATATATGATGGACCAAATATAAACCAAGAAAATTCAAAACCGTGCGAACATTCCTAGTCTGAAAACCTTCAACGTGTCTGTACATTCAAGGGGACACCATCAAACTACAGTAACTGAACATCAATGATCACTTGTAGCACAGAACTTCCAACACACACACACACACGACAGACAAGAACGACAGCCACGTTGCTGTACAATGTGATTACTGCTGCAGCCGTATAAAACTGCAAAACATCCAAACAACCAGCCAGACAACACAGCAGAGGAAAGACGCAAGGTTTAGTGTTTTTTTTTGTAAACACAAGCAGCAGAGAAGACCGCATGGCGGTTTGTAAGTTTCCTGGTTTTTTCTGTTGTACTAACGTTTAGTTGCTGGCGATGACGAGACACCAGTTGACGTCGGTTTTGGGCTGACAATTGGCGACGGCGTTGCTGTCAGTTTTGTTGACGTCGGCAAATTTGATGGCACGTTTGGTTTCGGCTTCTTTGGCGCCACCACCGGCGGCTCTTCCGTTAGACCTGAAAATTTTTTTAGTAAAAACAATAAATGGAGTACCCGGTTTTAACGAGACGAAGAACTTATGCGCGCAACCCGCGTGATGGACATGAAACGGCGTGCGTGTGACACTGTGAGCGCCACACAGACACACATTTCTAGGACCGACCGGTCAGAGCGGACAACGATTACAAATGCACATTTTCACTGTTCGCTTGTTAGACGGTCGACTTCGCCCACACGGGCTTCCAATTTTAGCCGATTTCACCGTCGACTTTCCAGAACGTTTTTTGCACACCAGCGCCGGCATTGCTGAATGGACGACGTCGTTTGTCACGTGTTGGCTTTGCAGTTTTGAGAAATAAAAACCGAAGAAAAAACACCCGATCACATTTTGTTTAGTACGTCCACTCCAGGCGTTGCCCAACATGCTGCTGTTGTTGTCTTCGTCGTTTTTGTCGACTTTTTCACAAGCCACCCGGCTTATTAGCAAAATGAAAACAAAAATCTGCAAGACGAAACTGGCGATTCGACCGAGAGACGTTTTTATGAGCTGAGTGGCATAACAACCATTTTTTTGGAAGTGGACGCTGTAAGAAAACAAAGAAACACAAGACGCGAAATTGCGGCCCTGTCGTTGCATTGACGGAGCACTGGGGCGGTCTGATACTAAAACTTGAAATAAGGTGAAACTTACTGTTTCGATTGATCGACGGATAAACCCAGCTCGAAACCTGCGTGCAGCTTATTTTGAATGGCGCCTGGTTCTCAAGGGGAGGCATGATGGGAACCACATGATCACTTGAAAGTAAGGCACCAATGGAATTGAGACATTCCAAATAATCTGAACGCAGTTTTGGATAGGGATTTCATCCTGTTCGAAAACCGTGATTGTTCTGAAAGCAAAGCAAAAACGAAAAAAGCCGACAAACCAACCGGAGAATGCAACGACAGGGTCGCCGACACTGATTTCAAACACAACAACACACTGGTCCGTTTCATGTCCATCTCAACACAACACAAAAACACGCGGAGGCTGTTTGCTTTCTGAAAAGAGCGGGTCTCTGCGGGCAAAAAGAAAACTCCGCCGAGAGACCGAACGAGAAAAGAAAACAGCAGCTAAAACAGGTAAACATCAGAATCGAATCATCACGACGACGTCGATGCAAGAAACCACAGCGGAGAGGCGCAAGAAACCAATTCTCGGGCCGCCGTTCTCGAATGTTCTCGCCAGAAACGGCCACCAAGAAACAAGCGGGCGCCCGCGCCACACGTGTCCAGCTACCTGTGGAGCGTGACGTGTTCGACTGGACGACCTTCACCGTCGAGCGGCGTTTCTGCGCGCGTTGCTGCTTCTGTTCGTCCGTGTTCGCGCGTCTGTTGTCCGTGTCGTCCGACTTCTTCCTGGCGTCCGTCTCCATCGGTATCAACGTCTCTAGAATGCTCGTACGACTGGCGCCGTTTCTGTTCGCCGCCGCTTTCTGATTTGCCGTTTCCTGAATGACCGTCGGTCCGGGCTCCTCGTGCACCACCGTCGGCGAGTCGTCGTCCTCGCGGTCGAGGTTCGAGTCGATCGAGTGACGGCGTAAGTCGTCGCCGGATTGTTGTTGTTGCTGTTGTTGTTGTTGCAAGTGTTGCTGTGCTTGCGCGATCGCGTGACTCGAATTGCTAATGAACTGCCGCCAGCCTTCAGTTATAGCGTCCGCGATGCGACGTACCTCTGAAGGAAAAACTGGTTTTCTGTTTCTAAAGGGGCGTTCATGAAGCAGTATTTACTGACCGCGTAGCTATGTTTCAACACAGCCACGCGTCACTAAATCTTGTTTCATGAATGCCACTTAAAGTGCACTGCACCTGGCACGGCTTGGTCAATTCACCGGTTCGGAATTTGCATGCTGCGTTGGATGACACAGCCAATCAGCGAGCTGAATTTTGAAATTCTTGCAGGCGGGTAAGGGAAATTTAGCTTTTTGTGTCGCAGATTCCAAGCACCGTTCGTTATTGGGGGCATGGTGAACGACAGGGTGAACTGAAACGAGATCCACACGCTGATTGGCTGCTTCTAATGGTGGTTATAAACGGTGGACTTGAGGAATCAACACACTCGAACTCTAGGCTATCAGCTGCTTGGTTGGTGATCACAGGAATTTTCTGTGCATGCACTGCTGTGGAAAAGGTGGAGCTGGAGGCTGTCCTGCACGGACGATTTACGTGATCCCCAACCAATCAGCTGACAGCCTATAGTTCATAGGTCGACATTGAGTGCAATAAGAAAATTCAGTGCAAACCAACCGGAATTCGGGCAGTTCTTGCGGCTGGCCAGATTCTTCACCAGTTTCGGCGTCGTGTTGCTCTTCAGCAGTGCCACCGTGATTGGCACGTCCTGGAGTTGTCGCAAGAGTTGCGTCACTTTCAGCCAATCAGCGCCGTCGATGGCGCCGGACAGCCATTGGTTCATCTGCTGCCAGCCTTGCGGCGACGCCAGCCGACGTGCCATGTCCTCCGTTGATTTCGCCATCAGTCTGCGCGGGTTTGGTGAAAAGGAGTGAGTCGGATCGGATTGGTTGGTTGGAATTGAGAAAATTCGGAGATTATACGGCGTGTTTCTATGAACGAATGAACTATCTGATCACAATTGTGAATGTGATGTGAACAATCAGCTGATTGGCAGTCTCTAGCAGGTACACACCGCACAGCCAATCAGCTACAAGGTTTATATGCATCTGTAAAGTTTGAAAGTTGAGCAAGGATTGACAGCTGATCGCCCGATTGGTTCTGTCTGTTTGCAGTCGGCGTTTATGGCAGATGTCTGGTGAACGCTTTCAAAAATGGTGATGTTTGTCTCGTTTGATTGCAAACGTGCACAAACTGATTTCCTTTTTTTTCGCCCTGTGACACAACGCGCTCAAGAGATAAAGCAGCTTCATGCGTGGTGCGGGAATTCAAAAAATGGTGAATTGACCCGAGCGTCCCTGAGATCATACGGGCAGACTCAGTCGGATCATTTTGAATTACAAATTTTCTTAGCACGTCGACAAACGTACTGAGTTGCAGAATTGCAGAACCAACAGTAAAGCTAACTAGTTTTTTTCCAACAATCAGCGTTCAGTCGCATCGCCAAAAAAACGAAACAAAAAACACACACACGAACTTGTTGATTTCCTCATTTTCCTGCTCCTCCAGTCGTTGTTGTTTCGTCAGATTTGATGAATGGTCGTTGCCAGTCGACGAGTTGCTGGCTTTCAAATTGCCGCCCGAATTCGACGACGTGCTAGTGCTCGGCGTGTTGTGCTCGCTCTCAGTAGCACTAGTGCTACTGGTGTCCGCCGGATTGCTGTTGCTCGCAGACGCTCGTGTCATCATCGGCACCTTTCGCAGTTTTGTCGTTGCGCTGCCTATCAGTTTGGAATGACAAAAAAAATCTTGTGATAGAAAATGGCAAGTGATTGTGATGTGGAATGCGCTTATAAGTGAACCGAGTGCAAAATTGTGCAACACTGATTGGTTGCATCTGCATCATTCGAATAAATTGCTATCTACACCTGATTAGTCAACTACATTAGAATGTTTGTTTAAACCTGTCACTTTCTCATCGCAGAATACAAAGCTCGCGAATGAAGAAAGAACGGGATCGGAGTTGCAAGAAAACATGTTCAGTCACAAGCAGGTTGCATGATTTCAAGCAAGCACGATACATTCGTTATTCATACTTTTGCAAATTTTATATTCGTTATTCATAGTTAAAAAAGTTTTGCATGCTCTGTATTCTGCGAAAAAATGTCAGATTTTAAAATAAAGACACAAAATATCAACTATCAACAACTGGCATCTTGTTTACATGCACAGCAAATCTGCCAATCGGCTGCACGTGCTCTCAAGCTCAACTGCACTGTCTTTCACGTTCGCTTGGCGCTTGCTTGGCTTGTGCTTGATGGTTCAGTCTCTCCACTACCAACCAGTTTCGTTTATGATCTTTTGCTTCAGTCCCGAGATGGGTAAGCAGTTTTATGTATGACGCGGGAATTCAAAATATTGACAAAGTGATCCGAGTGCCCTTGAACGGGTGCGAGCCGAGTCACTTAGGCGACTTCGAATTATTGCCCCATAAAGGTTGACACTAGTTTCCTTTCACGTCTGCAAACATGCGGAGTCGCAGAACCGGAAAAAACTTGACAATACAGTACCATCTTCAGCGATCGACCGCGACGCGATGACGTAGTGGGCGCCGTCGATCTCGAAGACTCGATTGTCGTTCTGTTCGTTGCGCAGGAACTGATCCAGCTGCTCGTCGCTCATGTGGTCGCATTTGATCGGCGGCAAATTGTTGGAGTGCGACGCGTTTTGGTGGTGGTGCACGCTCGCGGCGGCCTGCTGCTGATCGGTGGTCATCGTTTCGATTGGCTGAATGTGGCGTCGTTTTGCACGATAAGCTCCGGATGATTGCTTATTGGGGAATAAATTTTGCTCCAATCTGGATGAATGATCAAAACACGGCTCTCATGTCAGTCGGTTGTTGGTTGGTGTTGCTGTCACAGAGGACTCAGACGACTGCCGGTTGCGTGGCGCTCCATCTAGAATGGTGTTGTTCATTTGACGATCATTATCATTCACATCTGTGCATCAAATAAAAAGAAAAATTTGTCAAAAGTTTGTTACATGAAATTTTTAATTTTTGTCAAACCAGAGGCACTGATCACGAGCACATTTGATATCAAGAGGAAAGTATTTCACAAAAAAAACTTACCGTCGATAATGGCGCCAGTCCGTTTTGATCAAATTATTTAATAGTTCAGATATCAATGATAATTTCGTGAAAATCACAGCAGCCACATAGTCCGTTTGATGTTGGCACTGAATTAGGCGGGTGTATAGAAATTAGCTGAATTTGATTGAATATCACGTCTTGGATTGGGCAGCGGAAGTAATCCAGCAATGAACAATTTGCATCTGCTGTTGACAATACTTGAATGCAACTTATCGCTTCCTCGATGAACCTGGGCAGAAAAGTACGTTGTTTCATTTGGAAAAACGTTGACCAGTAACGTCTGAAACAAACAAAAAAACGCCAAAAATCCATCTCATTTGATTGAGCGTTTATTCGAACCAGTGCACACAGACACGTCAACATTAGCCAGAAATGACAAGCAAACACCTGTTCGGCATTTGACATGAATTTCCTTTTGAAGAAATGAAATGGAAAAGAAAAAAATCAAGCATTTTGTTCGAAAGTAGAAAGTAAAAATCGAATCGATCAAATCAACAGCAAACTATCACACTTCGAACTTCTCGTTGTTTTTGTGTGGTGGTGACACCAATTTGCTGATGTCTTCGTTGCGCTTGGCTGCGCTGCGTCAAATCAATTCAAAGATGGATCAACATCTGACATACACATGCTGCCTGCTGGTTTGGTGCCAATGAACGTGAAATGACACAACTGCCCAAAAACCGAAGCTTGTCGAGAAAATAAGAAGCAGAAAAAACGTTGAAAACATGGAGTTTTAATGGTTTCACAAAACTCAACTGCGTTCTGCGATTGCTTCACAAAGGCGATGTCGTTTCGTTGTTCAATTTACCACCGACACTCGACTGGGGTTCACATGGCATGCGGTTTTATTTCCGTTTTTTCCTCATAAAAATAAAAAACCGGTTTGTTTCGAAACGAAAAGTGGACGCTGGAAAAAAATTAGAAAATAAAGCGGTTTCAAAACGGAAATAAAACCGGTTGTTTTCTGGCAACATAAAAAACCGGTTTTTACCATCCCTAGAATCGGCAACATTATCATGTGATCCTGTTCATTCGTTGTCGCCGTCGGCCACCGCAAAGCAGAAAGACATTTATGCTCATTTTGTTATCAATTCGTTCACCAAACCCAGAACCTGGTGAGTGACAGTGTTGTCTTTAAGGGAAGGCGAGGCATAAGAGCCTCATCCTCACAATGAAAAGTACGAGCACGGAGCAGAAGCACAACACAGAACGCAAACAACGAGAGGCAACTTTTGAATATGAGTTGGCGGAGGCATCGACCCCCCCCCTTCCAAGCCATAAAACTTTTAATCAATGTGAACCTGTCAACAAAAAAATTAGCCAAAACCTCTCTGCTGTCATCTACTGCTCAAAATTCGGCTTGCTACGCGTTCTATTCTGTGGACGGTTTAAAATACTCAATTTTTATCCGTTTTTTATCATATCATAGATATTTTGTCGAATTATGAAAGAAAATTTTGGATAGCTGGAAGAATTTCTGGGTGGATTTATTTTTTATTTTATTTATTTGTTCACCACGGACCGGTACCGGAAACCGTAAGGTACCAAACTCCGGCGGAAACGGGTTTTTTCCAGATAGATAAAGAGCTGTATAGTTGTTCTAGGGGGAGGCTCAGGTATTATCTATCTAAAAGTTTTGAGACAGCTGTCTATCAAAAATTTTTTCGAAATCTTGAAATTCTTTAAAATTTCGCTAATTTTAGAAAAATACGCGTTTATATTTAATTATTGCGTATTTTAAGCATTATTAAGCTGTTTTTGTCGCTTATTATTCTGCGTTTTAGCTATCTGCCTGTCTAATTTTAAAATTTTCACCGCCTCCCCCAAATTTGCAGCTATCTATCCATCTGGAAAATTTGCTCCCTCCAGCTATCTATAATCCCCCGCTCTGGAAGAACTACAGATAGGTGGCGAAAATTTTTCTGGATAGACAGCTAGCTAAGAACTAGACGACAATGACAGTTGCATCACCGATGAAGATCAGGTGTGTTGATCGGTCAGCTGTTACTGTTTTTGTGTTTTGTTTTTATTGTTTGTGCTTAGTATAAGCCAAGGACAACTTCATCCAGCTGTTGCATGGTGCTTTTCTTTCAATCGTGGTCATCGGTCCACGGAGTCAATTCGTCAGTCGGCGGAACTTCCGTATTCTGGCTTTCACCTGGTCTTTTTTGTCGGATTTCGTGATGTTTTGCATTACGTCACCGCGCAATTTGTCGGTTTTTTTCCAGGTTTTCTTTACTTTTGTGGAGAAAATTGATTGTAAACGCAGTGCACGTGCACCACACACACCGTGTCGTCGTGTTTGCTGTTCGTTCCGATGCCAAAGAATTAAAATGGGCAGGTGTCCATCATCAAAATCTTCCATTTCCACTCCGACAGGTTGATGTTAAGAATCAGACAGAGTATGAGACGATAATGAAGCGACGACGACGTCGACGGCACAGCCTGCTTGGCAAAAAACTTGTGGGAGGACAAAAAAGCAAAAGAATCGAAAAAAACTAACATTGATTTCTGAAAATATCGTATAATTTTTGATCAGACTAAGACTGGACAACAACTTATCTATCCAACTCCAATTTCTCCAAACAGTTCGATCGATCAGATAAAAAAGAACGATTAATGGTCGATCGCGAAAGCAAATCGAATCGATTATTTAAAAAAATAAAATACAAAAAATGTTTTTTTTGTCTGATAATTTAGGGATAGAAATTTACCGACTTGAAATGGTTTTCGTGGTTTTCGTTTTGCACGAATTTGAAAAAAACGGGAAAAGCAAGTTATTGTTCATTGAAAGAACACGTAAGTTATAATTGTTTTGTACAGTTTATGACACCGACTACATTGTACTTGCCGTTTTCTTCAAAAATTGTGATGAACAATGACTGTGGAATATGCATGGCTGACGTTTTGCACCAAACAAATCATAGTTTTTGTTGTATCCTGTTAATGCAAATGAATGGTAAAAAAATTGTTTATCGCCGTGAGAAAAAAACTCAACGAAAAACAAACCCGGAGGTTCACCAACCAATGGTTGGTTGCTCAGCAATTTGTTGAATTTTTTTGCTGAGTTTTTCTCTCAGTGGGTTCAATTATATGTGCGGTGGATTTTTAGTGAATTAATATTGAGAAACGAAAAACAGTCGTCGATCTTTTTACAAAATATGAATCTCAATCAGAATCAGTTTATCAGGCGCGCTTTCGAATCGCAAAAAATCTGAAAAACCAGTACAACGGCGCGCCATTATCGATCCAAAAACCACCGATAGCTGCACAGTCGATCGCATCGGTCGTTGTACTGAACGCAAATGTCGAGCAGCGCGTCACACTCGGCCGCAAGCGTCTGCCAGTAAGTGTGCGTCAGGAAATCGCTGAACGCCCGCGAGGTGTGCGCCGAAAAGCTCAGCAATCGACGCGGTATTACGAGCAGCCGAACGAGCACGAAGGACGGCATGGAATCTGAAGTTGCAGAGAGCGCAAAAACAATGCTGAACCAAGAACCAATTACCGCGGTGTGATTCAATACTTTTCAACACATGAATGTGCGTGTCGGTTCGTTCGCGGGGTTATAGCGTGGTGACGCACAAACACACTGGCATGCGCGTGTCAGTATGACGGCAGAGCACATGTACGCTTGAAACGGTCGCAATAAAAGCTCTGCTAAACGTGCGTGTTGTTCAATACTGGAATATATTGCTGGGAAATTCGCTGACGAAAACACCAGCGTGTGGTGATACAACGTGCAAGTGTCAGGTCCACTATTGGACGCCACTGTGCAACTGTTCCCAAAATCCTAAACTATTCTTTACTTTTACCATTCAACATCCACATCTACAACAGTTAACCTATTTCTTGTCAATTGGTCAACATTTTCCAACTGCATTTAACTGTTTGTGCAACATGTATTCTGGATATGAACGAATACCCAAACAATAAAAGCTCTTGAATAAAGTAAAGACTTTGTGTTGTTTGGGGTTTGGAGTTGCGTGGCCGCCTCCACAGGGCGCAGAGGCGGATACGTAAGGTCGCCTGACTCAAAGGCGTTTGGGCGACGAAAGACTACGGCCGGTTACGTGTTGCTGGTACTCCGGTGCCAGTGTAGATTGCTCGTTCCGCCTCAAGTCTAACAAACAAAAGAATATTTATTTAATAGTTTCATTTCTTTTACAATTGTAACCCAATAATTCGCTAGTTTGGTCATTCCCAAGGGTGATCACTAACGACGGGCTGAGTCATTCAACAGGTGACGTTCAGCAGCCCAACAGTCCGTGATGTGAGCATCGGCATGTCGACCGTACGGGACCCCGTTCAGTGTCGGCGAACAGATGTTACGGACCTACGTCGGGAACCCGTGTTGCGCAGCGGTGGAACGGCGGCCGACTGGTTGACTCGGCGCCCCGGCGTAGATTCACACAAGCACTGTTTCTTGCGGTTTCGCCTGGTAAGCGTATACCGCGGGCCCCAGGCTCGTCCGTCAGTACGACAAGACCCGGGTTGCTTAGTGATGTTGATGTTGTAGCAAGTAGCAATATCCTCACTGGCGTGTCCCAAACCTGAACACAGCCAACACGTGAGCAACAGTGCGAGCAGCAGCGCAACGCTGCCATTGGCTAAAATCGTCTTCGCTTTGTTCTTCAACGATGATTCGTCGCTGGTCGTTTCCACTCTCTGTTTGCTCTGCGAAAAGAAAACATGCGATATTTGTATCAAAAAGCGATATGAAAGTATAATTTGCAATTCTATTGCAACAGAATATTCTACACTGAAACTGACGGACCTTTCCGTTATTTTTTTTCTTAAGTGATGTGCCCAATTTTATCATTCCCATGAATTGTGCAACGTCCATTCAACCTCCTTCTGCTGCTCATCATCGCGCATCGTGATCACGAGATCGTCAGCGAGCGGATCCGGCTCCGTGTGCGCGCTGTTCGCGTCCTCCTCCCAGTCGGGCAGCTCAAGGCCGCGCATCGAGCTGTCGTTTTCGACGTCGTCACTTTCGGGAGGCGAATCGCTGCCCATCGTCGGCACCCGCGGTCGCCGGCGGCGTTCTCGTTTCGCTCGTGTGTCGCACGATTTCTTGGTTGGAGAAAATGGTACGACATATTTTTTTTAACGTGTCCCACTGAAATGACGTCATGTGCCGCAAAACATGCGCTTGTCGTTCACAGCAAACCAGACTTTCCGTTTAGCCGATTTCTTCCCGTAAACAAATGGTGACTGTCGAATCAGTCACACCAAACTGAAATTTTAGTGCCTGTACTTTGACAAACGGGCGTTTTTAAAGCAAATGACGTCATTTTAGTCTGGACACGTTTGAATAAATCCACAATAATATACAGTGTGTTTGTTTGAACCTGCCACTTTTTTGTGGAATACAAAGCAGAAAGAAGAAAGAGCGGAATCGTATTTGCAAGAAAGCAGTGTAGCCACAAATGCTTTCAACCCAACCCGATACATTCGTTCATTCAAAATTTTGCATACTCCGCATTTTGCAAAAAAAGTGGACAGATTTTTTAAAGAAACCTGTATGTTCGATTTACTAACTAACCACTGATAAAGGAAACACGCAACGTTGTTTTTCCTGCCAAACTGTGGAAAACGCAACGTGAGTCGTCCTATATACCGCTTTCTCAGAGTGTCACTCACACACAATCAGCGTTTCGGGAGCTGAATTTAACTGGTGCTGCCAAGTAGTGCCAATTCATACACACTGCACGTATCACGAGATTTAGATCAATTAGGTATACATTGTACATGATTAAAAAAAAACTTCTCTAACGGCTTCCGAAGACAGTTGACGGCTGGCAATAGCAACGAGTGAAGCATGATGTCGTCGGGGCATGGTGAGCGTTTGTTCGGATGATGATTATGAGAGTGTAAGAAAACTGTATAATTGGCATGAAAAAGTGACTCTACTGAAAAAACCGTACAGTCGGACTCTAAATTAAAGGGAATCAGCTGGGTGATTTCTGTGCAGGCATCGCTGTGGGGGGGCGGAGTTTAGTTTACACAGAAAGCATGCATACCTTAATCACCAACTAATCAGGTGATTCCCTGTAGTTTGGAGTTCGACTGTAAATTCAACTTCTTTTATTGCGCAGAAGCTTTCATCCATCTCCACTGAACAGAAAATCTGGCGTTTGTAACTGCCCGCTGAGGTTGTGAACACAAGGTGGCGTTTTGAAACGCCAAAAAACGCATTTTTTGGCTTGTATCAGATCTAGGAAGGAATGAGTTTATTGAAACGTTGTTTTGGAGCACACAAGTCTGTCAGGTTAATGCATATATGCTGGTAATAATCACCACATCACATCGATCTAGTAGCAACAATGAGAGAGATGTTACTTCAAATTTACAAAAATCACTATTTCTATTTGAACAACAGAGTCTTCATGAGAAGAAATCCCACTGCTACACAAACGACGATCAAGAGCAGCGATTGACATTTTTGCTTCAGCGGCGGGTTTGCATTCGTTTGCGTGTTTTGTTTGAAAGCTTCTCCCTCCACACGAGAACCGCGCGCGCTGATCGACAAAGATGACGGATCCTCTTGCCAGCTGCGCATTGAGAGGCTGCTGCTGCCATCCTGGCCACCGTATTGCACTTTCAAGCTTGAATCCATCTGTCCGGGTTTCGTTCGCTCGCGCACCGCGCGTGTATCACGATTGCTCTGAAACAAATGAAGCCAGACGAATAACAACTCCAAGCGCCACATTGTACGTCCATGGTTTAGTGGATTGGATAGTGCTTTGGACTTTCGATCTATATTGTGCATGTGTATATCGGTTTGCCGGTTCAATTCCCACCAGAGTGAATGGAATAGAAAGAGGCAAATTCTCGAGAAAACAAATTTTATATTCTTTAAAAACGTTGATAAGCCAGCGATTTTCAATTCAGGGTGAAGATCTCTTGCCGATCTTTCTGATACCTTGTGTCATAAACCTACAGTATTATACACAATTTCCGCTTAAAACCTCCACGCCCTTAAGGGACGTTTGCCGTTTAGTTTTTCTTCTGGGCGACAAAACATAAAAATCAAAGTTTAATGCTGAGAATTGTTTATTGTTCTTGTCATATCAAAACCTTCCAAAATTTACCAACCAAACTCGAAGATTTCAGCGTTGCCTTGAGCTTACGTTGAGACTGCGGCATGATGATTTTTCAGATTTTTTTGTCAATGAAAGTTTATGTTGAATCCGTATAAATCAGTAAATGCTGTAAAAAAGGTGCACAAAAAGGTGTGTAACCGGTGTAAAAAAGCTGAAACAGTCAGGATGGGACTGCAAACTTGTATTTTCCTAAGGCTCATTTGAGAAGTTGGAAATTACCATTTTGATCTCGAAAGTGATGACCGCAGCAAAGTTTTCAATAATCAGTTGAAGATTCGGTCTTCGGTGCTTCATGTATGCTGTTCTGATGCTTCGGTATCGTGCGACTTCAACGTTTCTCAAATGAAAACTTGAAATTTCAACTTGAAACAGACAACAGCAGTAAAATCACTAAATGTACACATCTATATCGTTTAGCCCATCACCAAAATTCATTGTTTTTTGTTTATTAAAATATTAAAAGTTATGCCATCACAAATGGTCATCTCAAACCGAAAGCACCAGACCCACTATCAAGTCACACCCTAAATTGTGTCGTCGAAATCGCACTAAAACAATAGAATTCTTCCAAAAGTCAACTAAAACACGTTGTTGTTCCGAATTCAGTCCACATCGGCTGTTCCAAACGCGTCCTCGCACGACAGCTCGCAGTGGCAGAATCTGTCCATCGCCTTCGACGAGACAGCGTCCAATAGCGAGCCAAACCAGACCAGCAGGCCTGCGAGATTGTTGACGTGTTGATCGATCTGCTCCTGATCGCCAGTGTCCAGCACCTCTCCAAAGTCGGTGCACTTGTCCTCGAGCACGTCGCTCAGCTTCAGATTGGACACCACCTCCGCAATCATGTTGTTCACGTTGTGGCGCAGTTTCTCGTCCTCACTGCAGCAAATTATTATCGTTCTTTCAGAAAGACCACGGAGGCACAACAGTTTCGCACGCCCTATGGAAAAACCGCACAACCGAACCAAACCCGTAAAACGTCACCACACGGTGAACTGTCTACCGTGACCTAATTTTGAATTCTGTGAAACGGTTTCATATATCCCCGTGTCACCCCAAACGCATTGAGTCCCGGAAATAAAATAAAAGCTGTGGAGCTGAGAGAAGCGTTCAAAAATTAAAAAAAAAACTAGAAAAAGCCACTGACAAAAGTTTTCCGACAATTTTCTTGCATTGACTTTTCGACTTCACACTCGGCAGTCGACGGCTGGTCCGCATGAACATCGACGTGAACACGCGTTTCTTTTCCTTGATGCAGTAACACCACTTGTTCAACGCTTCCCTCATTTCAGCGCAGCATTTCCGCGTTAAACTGAAACATGATGTGAGTACAGAATAAAATATTTATTTGATGCTAGCGAAAACCAACAAAAGAAAACTTCACCCAGTCAACCGTGGACCCCAATAATCTAAAACAAACTAATCGTTCTTTTTCTTGCGAAGTAATTTACCGATTATAACGGCCGACACAAAAACTAAGTTGCTGTGTCCAAAAAGTTCGAACGTCCGACCGAACTCTCCGTTTTACAGTCATGAAGGGATTAAAAAGAAGAAACAATGGGCAAAACTCTCCACCACACGCACTCCTCCGTGATGCAGCTCTGCAGCGCGTCGCAGTGTTTCTTCATCGAGCCGCCCAAGCTGCCGAGTTCATTGATGCAGCGTTTCGTGCCATGCCCGGCGGCGGCGTTCTGCTCGAGGCACGCGTACGTACGCGCGTGCATCACCGTCGGAAGAGTGAGCGAACTGACGCTGTAATAAGTACAAAACACTGCACGCTCTTGAAACGAAACCACATTCATTGTCGTATTACGGTAGCTGGTGTCTCTTCTGCTCGTCTGAAGAAGTGCATCGCTTGTTCTTTTGTTTAGAGCGATTTGCCAAGCGTGACAAAAACCTGCAGCATCATACTCATCGCTGGTGAAGTCCTGGTCTGAAGACCTTCGCAAACGATTACAATCTAACGATGCGCGGTTGAAAAACAAACAAGCACATGCGATATTACGTGCTAATAGAAAGTCTTGGAGAGCGCTTACACAATGATAAGTAAATGAACGTTGCCAAATAAACGAACGCAAATAAACTTTTTAGGTATTTCACTCACAAACGGTTTTATGGAAAAGGTGGGTTATCGTCCTGAACTTACTGCGATCTTCGATTTGATAACGGCGTTTCACCATTTTCAAAGTCAGGCACCGGTGAAAAAGCATACTGTCCTAAACATGGGTTCATCGCATTTTCTACGTTTTCCGTAAAACTGGCTCGAAACCGGGTCAGTTTCTCAGCCGGCGCTTGCAGTAGCCAGTCTCTCAGTGTGCTGGTCATCTGAAGAAAATATACTGAAAAATCCACTTGCTGATTGGCTCGTACTGTGTCACCAACCAATCAGAGAGTTTTATCAATACGAAATTATATAGCGACTTTTTTAGTTGTTTAATTGGTAAAAATACGGTATACAACACCAAACTTTCAAAATATCAGATGTTTGTGCAGATTAAAAAGCCGTAATCCTGAACTGCAGTTGTAACGTTCAAAACAAAACAAAAAACCGTCAAGCATCCATCGCAGCCGCTCATGGGGCCATTTTCGTCATTAAAAGCGTCCGTATTGTAATCAGATCGGTCCCAATAGCAAAGATCTTCGGAGCTAAAAAAAATTCAAATAATAAAAAATTTTAAAGCAGGCCTGATTTTTCACGTTTTTTTGAACAAGCAAGCTGCAGGTTGCGCTGGTTTTTGTTTTCGCTCTGAAGCAAATTCAATTTCAAGTGGAATAATAAAACAAAACTGAAACCACACTTTTTATTCGTCGAGAAACACTTGGGAATTCGGGCCTTGATTGCCCTCGCATATTCGCTCGCTAATGATGAGTATTGTTGTTCGATTTTTTCTTTCATGCAAGTCATGATATACGGCATTTGAAGATCGATGGAAGGACACCTTTTCAAGCAGACAGCCAGTTGTACCGTGGCGGCAGCAAAAAACTGAAGAACAAATAACTGAACGGTTGTTCTGAAATGTAAGCAAAATGAAATTCGATAAAAAGTGAATTGATTTCAATGAAATTTTTAGATGGCGCGCGCAAATTTTACGAATAATATATTTTTTTCACTTCCAACTGACATGAATTGATTTTAAAAAATCCAGTTAATTAAATTCATAAACATAATGATCTGAACGCTTTCGAACTCACCCAAAGCAACGTCATCCGAGCCATTTTTGACGCTTGGACGTAGAAACACTGAAGTTCAGTTTACCAAAATTTTTAAAGAAATAAACTTATTTGATTTTTAACATGAACTAAAACGTTATAAGATATTTACACTTGACATATGGTGTTAAGTTGTTTGCGTGGGTGCATTGAATGATAATGATTGATAGCTTCGCTGTTAAACTTTATTATTTTAATCCCTTGCGAAGGAAATTATTTTCTCTATGGAGCTTCTCTGTTTCATTTCGTGTAACTTTTCAGCCGATCGGCAAAAAAATCAAGGGCAGTGTCTCATGAAAACTCAATACAGAGACAAGTAGACAATTGAAGATTGGTCAGATGTTTCATTTAAAAATTTTCGTGAATCGTGATAAAAAGAAAAAAAACGAGAAAATGCTAAAAATGTGAAAAAAATAAATAGTCGTTTTGTTTGCTGGAAACGCAAAAAAATACATGCAGCAGGGGCAGTTTCGATTGAAAAATAATGACTGTTTTGCAATTGCAGGTGCATTTTGTTTTCTTTACTTCTTGTTTCTTTTAAAAAAACTTATTGGTGTCTAATCACTGCATAATTTTTCAAACATAAAATGTTGTATTTGCATGCAAACCTGACTATCGGTAAAGTTTTTCTTTCAATCGTTCATTTACTTTTTTCCATAGTTTCCACTATTTACAGCTGAACGACACTTGAATTGAAATTGGGTATATTTTAAACATGTAAAACGTTTATTTTGGAAGGTCTGTTGTTGTAAAATGTTTTTTCTGCGGTTACGAACTTTCGGTTGTGTACCGTGTGTACGTAATACCCAAAAAAACCAAAAAAGCAACGTCAGAATCAAAAACAAAACATTTCATCAGACGAAAACACAGGGACATTTTCACCGATCTTCGTTTTTATAAGCCTTATTGGATTTTTTAAGGCACGACTGAGAGTGTGGCTTAAAAAATTAAATGAGCATTCATGAAGCAGTATTGAATGACCGCGTAGCTGTGGATTAACACAGCTACGCGCACTAAATACTGCTTCATGAATGCGCCTTACACTTTCGCGTTGTGCTTGGGTAAAAACGTTTAGTGGGCAATAACTAGCATCCATAAAATGTCCAGTTAAAACATATTCGAAATGGGTTGAAGATTTACCAAATAGTGGCGAAGACGTACCGTATTACCCCCAATAAACCCCCATGGGGGATTAATACGTCAGCGACTTTTAGGGGTGGGGGTTTATTGGTGGGGGGGATTATTGGTGGGGGGGGGGGGTTTATTTACAGAAAAATTCTAGGGGTGGGGGTTTGTTGAAAAATGGCAAAAATACCTTGCATGGCAGGCAAGAAAGTCGCAGAAACTTCTACTCTACATAGAAATTTCCTTTTATAACAGCCTTTTGTGATGAAATTACTATTAACTCACCTATTTGGGGCCTTTGGTAGCACAATTTCATCACTTTCACTGCAACCAGCCACTGAATTCGCTGGGTATGTGTTTCAAACAGGTCTCCAATAATCCCCCATGGGGGATTATTTGTGGGGGGGGATTATTCGGAAACTGGTCGGGGGGTGGGGGTTTATTGGTGGTGGGGGATTAATGGTGGGGGGGGGGTTTAATGGGGGTAATACGGTATTTCATGGAGGCCAAGAGTCAAGACCTATACCGTAAAGTTATTGGTGAAAATACGAAAAGAGCAGACATTGGTGAATAAGTTTAGGTAAAAAAAACGAAACTACGATGTTTTATTATTTCATTCAGGGGTTCAGTGGTAAAAGACTATTGGACTATTGAGCTTTATAAAGCTGGTCCCAGGTCTACACTAGCTTTTGGTCGATCTTAGCTATTGGATACGGATTTTGGCTTTTCTCCAAAACCAACAGACGTCTCAAAGATAAAGCAACATAAAAATTAAGAAAAAAGGGGCAAATGTCCCCCCCACACTCCCCGCCCCCTTCAGAGCGTTGAAACTTGTCCTGAAGGAAAATCATTTTGCATAAAAAATTCCGTTTTGTGTGGAGAATTGATGTAAATAAACTGTACAGTCACAAAGTGTACAAATCTCTGATATCAAGATAATCTTTACTGGGCACACTTTTCGGCTCTACTCATAAAAGGGGCATGTGATTTCGACCTTGTTTGGGTCGTATAAAGTATAAATAGAAATGCAATGCGCAACCAAAGCACAACATTTTTTCTTGCTCACTTTGTTAAACTACAGAATTTTTTTTCATGTTTTCGCGTACAGTTACGTATTCCTGCGTATTTTTCAGTTGCCCAATTCCTGTTCAGCACGTGGGAATGTGAAAACTTCTGTTTAAATAAACACTGTGTCAGCCGTTTTCTTTAATTTTTCACCATTTGATGCCTTAATAAAAAGTTGATGCCTTGCCTTAGTTCAGTTGAACGGCAACTCTTTTTTCAATCCCAGAATTCAAGCAGTAAACATCCAGCTTTTGGCTCAAGATGCGGTTAATGCAACTAGTGACTAAAATGACTTTTTAAAGTAAAATAAAGTGTGTAAAACCTGCAACGAAAGTTTTGCTTCCATGCGAAGTTGAGTCAAATTTTAATTTGACCACCGTCACCATCACAATGAAGTAAGCTGAGAAGAAGAATAAGAATCGTCGAGGTGTTGAGCACTGTGGAACTATGCTGAGGCATAAATTGGTGAGTGTTCATTGATTTTTTCCTTTGTTTAATCGACCACAGGTAAAACTTGGTAGAAAAGAAACCGCGTTCGTCAGCAGATACCGTAGCCCTTTTTTGCGCGTTCGCTATATATCAAAAAGTTTCAATATAAAGTATGCAGATCGTTTTCGTACTGCGAGTCCGAGCAAAATGCGAGACAAAAACTTTCTGGGCTTCCTTTTTCTTCAGTTCCGTTCAATTTTGGTCGTGGTCTGTGTCACCAGCCTAATGTTACTTGGAAAATACCAACGCGAAATCACTTTCGACCAAACGGAACAACAACAACAACATCAACAACAACAGCAACTCGAAGAGAAACAACAACAACAACAGCTACAAAAACAACAACACGAATCGACGGGACAACATGATTTAGAAACATTCGAACACTCCTACGAACAATCTCAGCAAAACCCATTTGCTCAAAACTTTCCGAAATCGCCAGAACGGACTGTTCCAAAGGAAATCTTGAAGAACTCCACCGAAAACACGAAGACCAAAACGAGAATCATCATTTTCGCGAACGAAACTAACGGAAACGACTACAAATTCTCACATCCACTCGAGAATGCGTGTCGTTACGCGACGTTGCGTCCCACGGAACCGAACATCGACGGCTGGGCGTATCACCCACGAACTCTCAGCTGCGCGAAACTGCAGCCGAACTATTGTACCTTCTACGCTGACACAGGTTGATTGTGCAAGTGAATTTTGTTGTTGGCATTTTTAGGCGATGTTTTTAGCCAGGGCTAACCATACTGAAGCTTGGTACATCAAGGTGAAGATTGGTACAGGCGTTTGTTTGTAGGGGGAGCCTCAAGGAAGCATGATGTTTCAATAAAGCCTAACTCTATAGCATATCCAACTAGCTGATTGGTTGGTGGTCACGTGATGCACGCATTCTGTCGGCAGGCATATTGCTGTGGAGGCGGAGTTGTTGGTTTGCACAGACTGCGTATGCATCACGTGATCCATCAACCAATCAGCTGACTGCAAACAGAGTGCATTTCTGATTTCAGGTCTGCTCTACACGCATCGAGATGCTCAAAATTTAAAGTCGCCGTTTCCATACTGCTTTTGGCGTCCAATAGGCGGTGCGCTCAGTCCAAAACATCATCTGATAAAACCGCTCAGCGAGTGGAAACAGGTGACACAGGAAAGATGATTTTGGTATTATTTATTCCGTCCGTATGCGTTTTTTTTGTTAGCGGCGCCACTCGGGTAACTCAAGTATCTAAACGGACTCACTGAGCTTCAAGTTCACGGACTCCAGTGCACATGAAACCCAAGTGTCCGAACTCGATGGCGTGTACGTCCCGTCGTGTCCTGACCTGCCGCGTGTCTCGCGAATAAAAATTCCATTATTTTAAAACATATTTGCACGAAAATTCTTCCCGGAACACCGGAACAACACATGAGGCAGGACACGGATACACGGCTCGGAACATGCGGCTTTTATTCGCGAGACACGCAGCGGGACAGGACGCGACGCGGGACGGATACACCACGAGACACGAGTCCGGACATTGCTTTTGCGTGTGCGATGGGAAGTGGAGTGGACCAGATAGCAGCTGGCTGAAGGAGGGGAGGAAGAGGAGTGAGGACCGGCCGGGTCGACAGGGGATTCAGACTTAGCTGCGCCACCACACTAACCAAACAGAGATTTTTGAATATGGCCACATTTCGGTTATTTTCTGAAGAGAAACAATTACACGTGAAAAATTGTCCTGTTTTTACTGTTGAAAATGCAATTTTCGATCTATTAAATGGACAATTTTTAAATGAAATACGATTTAATGGCCTAGCTGAACTCAGCTCAACGAGACGCTTCGAACGAACCTGACTTGTAGAAAAAAATTAAATTTTTTAATGAAAAACCGGATATTCCCCAACCCTTCTTGAGCTACTTTGAATTGCCACCTAATGAATAAAATTGGTTTCGTTTCTGCGTTGTAAACGCATTCAGTCGTACAACCTAAAAACCAACGAAATTGTTAAATGATATCTTCATAAGACGATCTCAGTGGTTGTGGTGTGGTTTGTTTGTTTTTAGCTCACTTGTTTTTGGTTATCTTCACTTCAGTTCCCACTTTCGCCAGTCATTTTCTGTAGAAAACATGCATTCTGGAATTTTATTGTTTCCAAAATTCAGACATACGTGTTTTGTAAAGAGCGGGCCCTCGCCATGTGCCAAAAAGCAAAGCTGGCTGAAACTAAGTGTCTTGGGGAGAAGAGGCAAACGGAGGATAGGGACTTTGCCACACATTCAACAGGGATTTAGGAATACAGCCAAATTTTGGTTATTTTTCAAAGAGAACCTACTAAGAACGACTCTCATTGTTCAAGTACACGTCAAAAATTGTCCAGTTTTACTGTTGAATATGCAATTTTCTTTCTATGAAATAGACAAAATTTTAGTAAAGCACGGTCTGCGCTCTGATAGTTTTACCGGATCGATCTGAAAATGGCCTAGCTGAACTCAGCTTGACGAGACGCTTCGAACAAACCTGACTTGTAGAAAAAAAAAATTTTTAATAAAAAACCCAACCCTTCTTGGGCTACTTTGAATTGCCACCTAATGAATAAAATTGGTTTCGTTTCTGCGTCTGCAAACGCATTCAGTCGTACAACCTAAAAACCAACGAAATTGCTAAATGATATCTTCATAAGACGATCTCAGTGGTTGTGGTGTGGTTTGTTTGTTTTTAGCTCACTTGTTTTTGGTTATATTTTACTTCAGTTCCCCACTTTCGCCAGTCATTTTCTGTAGAAAACATGCATTCTGGGATTTTTTTGTCTACCCACCCCTCCTTACGTGTACAGTATG